>PVKA01018180.1:0-44333 GCA_004027165.1 Ctenomys sociabilis
AAACTGATGACAGCAGGAAGTCTTCTCACATGGCAGAAAGCAGGCAGTGGAGGTCAGTTCGGCAGAGTGGCCCAGTTTTCTGTGTGCAGATTTCACCTCTTCCTGAGATTGCTGTTGGGTCTTCACGTCTTAAAGGCAAAAGTTTGACTGGCAGTAAGTATAGCTGGGAAGGACTTCCTCTGGGCTGCGCTCAGCTCTTGATATCCAAGGTGGACTGATTTTAGAACCCTACTTGGGTATCAAAATGCCCAGGTTGCCTATATAACAAGGGCATGTCTTACATAACATCATATTTGCACATAACCTATCCATCTCTACCTAAGTCATCTCTAGTGTACTGATACTGGCTAACATAGTACCTTCACGTGACTTTATTATGATAGATTTAGCATAGTACCCAGAGCATAGACAGTTCAAATTTTACTTTTTGGAACTTTCTAGATTTTTTTGCCAAATATTTTTCAATCCATGGTTGTGTGAATTGAGGATGTAGAGCCTGCTGATACAGAGCTCCACCCTAGGCTCCAAGTGGAAAAGCCTACATCTTCTTTACTGGGCACAGTGGCAGACACCTAAATCCCAGCTACCCGAGAGGCTGAGTCAGGAGAATTTCAGATTTGAAGCTGGACAGGACTATTTAGCAAGATCTGGTCTCAAAGTGAAGAGTAAAAAGAGCTGGAGTACCCGAGGCCAATCTTGGTATTGCAAAGAAGAAATACGTATTTTTTTCATATATCAGAGTCACAGTATGTGTTGTTTTTCATGTTCCTGTTCAAAACAAGATGTTCCTGGACTTTTAATGTCAAACCTACTCAATAAAAGTGAAATATAAACTTAGACATGGCCTGGGCTACCGATTCGAAGGGTGTAAGTGGCAGCATTTTCCTACTACCTGCACTATGATGCCACTGAATCTTTCACTCGGCTCTGAGATAATTGCTCCATGTGGGTTGGTTATATTATCCCAGTTCCTAGTTTAAATGTTTAATATTTGCATTTGCTAGCCAGCCTCTTTACTTCAAACCCTCCCCTGTGCTGCCAGCATATTGATTGCATTTGCACATTTCCAGGATGGCGGCTGTGTTTGTTGTTCACACACCTAGCCTTGTGAGTCAGCCCTCAGTTCCCTCTGGTGCTGGTTGTCATACGAGATGTGACTGAAATATGTGAAAAATGTTTATATTTAAAAAAATGGGGCTGGCCAGATAGCTCAGCAGACTAAAGCACCTGCTTTGGCAGAGCATACAGCCAGGGTTCAATCCCCAGTGTGCCCTGCTGGTGCTGGCCCTGTCCCCGGGGCACAAGGAGACAGAGATTGGACTGGGCATGGTGGTGTACACCTATAATCCCAGCTGTTGGGAGGCTCAAAACAGGACAATCATATGAGTCTGATCTACGTTGTGAGACCCTGTAGACCCTGCAGACCCTATACCAAATACATTTTTAAAAAGTGTTATAGGGCTAGGGAGATAGCTCAGCAGTGTAAGTGCCTGATTGGCAAGGTCTCGAGTCTGATCCCAGCTTGCCCTGGAATCAGGAAGGGTGGCACATGCCTGTAATCCCACCACTGGGGAGGCTGAGACAGGATCACTACAAGAACTACATAGCAGACCCTGTATCAAATAAATAAAAAAGTAACAAATGTATTATAATAAAAGATACTTTATCCCCTGCCTCTCCCTTCCTATCATACTTCTCACTTCCTGAAGCACTCTCTATTCCTCTTTCATGTCTGTGGTTATGGTTGCGCTGTCCTGGCTGCTCTGATGTTCTAACTGATTGAAAACGTTTACCTTTCCTTTTCACTGTGGGGAAGAGCCAGAAGTTGCCTGGTGTCAGGTCTGGAGAGGAAGAGGGACAAGGAAGCATGGTAACCCCTTCACGAGGCTGCCGCGCCTTCCACTGGACGGCTCAGCAGCAGCATTGACTGTTTTTTTTTTTTTTTTTTTTTTTTTATTCATGCTTACATCTTGCAAAGGTCATGAAAGAGACTTTCAGAATTAGTTTAGAAAGTGATTAAAGTGTCTGCTTAGGCAGACAGCAGGGCCAGGAGTTCTGCCTGCTGGCCGGCCTGATCCCCCGGGTGTGGCGGAGGGTGCCTGTAATTCCAGCACTTGGAAGGCTGTAAACAGGAGGCTCACTACGGTCCTATGCAGTGAAAGCCTGCACTGCCTGTACGTGCTGTCCTAAATACAATGAACGAACAAACAAACAAAATGGAAGAAAAAGAAAGTGACAAAAATAATGGCATATGAGTGAAGCAAAGGTGAGAATTTTAAGTGGAATTAATGGCAATGTATCTTTATTGTAATGCATTTTTAAATGTAAACATTCACCCTATATGTTGATCACATCCCATCTTACACATCTGATTCACTTTATAAACTTCCCAGGGTTTAATCCAAGATTCCACTTAGAAATATTTCTATGCACCTAACAGTTTCAAAATGCACAGAATATTAATGCTTGTTTTTGGGGTAAGAGGCTATGGGATCAAAGCTAGTTCCCCCTGATAAATGCCTTGACAAAATGTTTATTTCTTGGGGGTGCACTGCATGGGTAGACTAGCAAGCATTGCTACTCTTTCCTGTGCTGGGGTGCTTTTGCAAGGAAGTGGAAATGGAAATTTTTGGGCTAAGTAAAAACAATGAACTTCACCTAAAGCAAGTCATGAAGAGGCAATTTCAGAGTCACAGAAATTCTAGCTGAGGCCAAAAGAGATGATTTTTAAGGCTTAGCGTTGTTATTGGCTTCTTGCTATGTTAATAGCATGCTTAAAAGCCAGAAAAGGTGGTAATGTCACTTTAACCAAAGAAGTAAGGCTCAGAGGCTTAGAACCGGCCAAGTGCAAAGTAAAAGCCTAGCAAAAAATAATTGAAGCCCCTGCGAAATATTTCAATTTTTTATTGATTGAAGGCAATTATCCCTTAATTGCATATTTAAATGAGGTATTAGGAGGTTTAACTAAGCAATGCCTCTTAATTGCTGCTGCACACTAGGTGTCACAGATTGTGTTCATTTCATATGTTAATTAAAGAGAAAGGGGTATTTTATTTTATTGACTACAAGGTTCTCTAAGGCTGTGTTGTTTAGGACAAAGTACGTCTCAGGTGTTTATCGCACGCTGGGTATTAATATCATCATTAGCGAGAGGTTAAAGTTTTTTAATGAAGAGGTGTGTCTCCATTTTATCTGTTTTCTGCCACCTAGGCACTCTAAAACAGGGGAGAGAGAAAAGCTTCAAATCCCATGGAAACAATTATCTTTATGGAAGAAATATTGAGCCCCTGCCTCAACAACAATAAAGCAAAGTTTTCCTGATATAAACAGGAAAACAATGCCAAGTTATTCTAGAATTAGGATCACTACATGGAGCCTACTGGCTGGGTGCTATGTTTTTGTTCTGAGCAGCCTGGGCTCCTGGCTGAATTTGCAAGTTGTCCCAGAGATCTGTGCTGGTGAGATTGCTAGACGTGAACCACAGACTCAGTAGAGGGTTTATAAAAATCTGGCGTTTCCTTTTGAAACAACTGATGATCATTCCAGGGAGGCAGGTTTGTGGTTCTTAGTATCTGGAGTAACTTTAGGAATCTGTGGAGCTGACCAGGACAGAGGGAAAGGCTTAGGCATCAACTTCTGGCTTCTTTCTTCTTAGTAAAATGTCATGATCACAATCTTAAGAACTAAGACCGGGGCTGATGGCTCTTAACCCAACCCATCTGACTTCAGAAGCTCATAAGTGGGTGGAGGGCATCAAGTGCACGTGGGGGAAAAGGCTGTCAGGGCCCCTTGAAACTTCGTGGTCTACAGGGACTCACGGCGAATAGCAGCAAGAATGTCATTTAATTGATCCATCATTTCCCTATCTCACAGCAACAGACTGAAGAAGAGAGTGTGTGCTATTTCTACTGCCTGTTCATCTGAGCATCCACCTGCCAAGTGCTCATTGACCCTCCAGGATGCAGTCTGAAGTGGGAGCACAGTGATTTGCAGGCTACACGACACACCTGCTTTGGTGGCGCTTACAGTTTGTTAGAGTCCAGAAACACAAAACAAAGAGCCGCACAGGCAACTCAATTGTTTTACATGGCGAAGGGTCAGGTTAAGGCACTATACAGAATCTACTGGGAAGGCTGGTCTCTTCTGGAGAAAGAAATAGATAAGGAGAAGTGAGAGTCTATGTTTGGAGTAAGGTTTAAAGAATTCAGAGTGAGGGGAAGCCTTCTGGGATTCATGCAAACATTCCTAACTGCATGCAATAATTTTTGAATACAGTTATTCCCACTCCAAAACCTCAGTGACAACTATCTTATATATTGGGTTCTCTGCAGATTTTAATGATTCTTATCAATTTATAAAAAAAGAACATGGCATATTTTGTGGAAATGCTTTGATATCTATCTGAATCTAGAATTAATAAAAAAATTTAGCCCAAGAGTATTTTCTACATTTTTATAATCAATAGGCTATAGAAGTGCTGTTCATTTTTCTTTCATGAATAGTCTGTGAAAAAAAATAGGATGTAAGCAGTGGAAAAGGTTGAAGCAGTCGAAGAAGGGAAAATTCTGTAGGAGAAATCTCATGTCTTGCCTTGAAAAATTTCGGGGTTGGTAAAATGCATTGTGTTATGAAAGATAGTTCCAATTTATGGGCTCATGAGCTTATGAGTGGAATTTGCTTTAATCCTTATCTTTACGTTACAGCAATGACACCCACATATGATAAGTCTTCACTGGCAGAATTTTGAAAAAGTAATTCTAAAGCTGTGAATATTAAAAAAAAAGTGCTATCAAGGAAAAATATTTTTCTTCCCTGAAATGGAAACCATTATTTAAACTCTTAGATGCCTCAGGGTTCTGTTCATACAAAATCCATCCTTACAGTCAAAACATATGCTTTTCTAAAGATTTCATATATATGTGCAAGCATGCGTGCATATGTGAGGGTGTGTTTTGTGCGTGTGTCTAATATTCTTATGTCTGAGACCATTGTGTCTCCAAATATTTATAAAAAGTAGACAAGCATTTTATTTTATTTGTGAAATAAAAATAATTGTGGTGATTTCTTTTTGTTATTTGGAAGTGAAATCTTGCACTCAAAGACTTACTTTGGGTTGATCAGCTAGAGGAGATTCCACGCAGACTCTTACCTCCTGCAGAAGTAGCAAGTCCACAAAGAATAAAGTGAAAGTCAGGAGAGAACCACCACACCTGATCCAGCCATCTCCGCTTCATAGAGAATAGGCATGGGGGATTTGGTTACTAACAAGAATGTGTCAGGGAAGTAATCTAATAAGTCAACCACACATCATCAGCAGCTGGATAGCTGGTGAAAAATAATCAATATCAAAGTTTTCTGACTTTGTCTTTCGTTGTAGTTACAGATTAAGCTCCTACAACTAAGGGTAGGGGACATCACATACAAACAATATATTAATATACTTTCATAAAATTTATGAAATCATGTGTGAAATTTCTTAGCATCTTTCTCAGGACCGTCCCAAGGCCTTGGAAGCAGTGGCTTATGACAAGTCCTGAAGCTAACATCATTCTTTTATGGAAAATCACCTCTGTCCTGCTTAAGCCTGGCCACAAAAGTCCCCTCCTGGTTTTAGTGCCATTGTCCCTGTACCTTGGCATCTGAGGGGGCTAGGTTCCAGGCCTCCCCCATATACCAGAATCTGATACTCAAGCCTCTTATATAAAATGGCATTGTATTTGCGTGTGACCTATTCACATCATCCAGTAGAATTAAACCATCTCTGGATTATTTATAATACCTAATATAATGGTAAGTGCTATGCAAATACTTGTTACCATGTACTTTTCAGGGATTATCGCCAGGAATAAAGTCTATGGGCGTTTAGTACAGATACACTTTTTTCTTACTCCTAATAGTTTCTATCTGTAATTGGTTGAAGCTATAAATGTAGGACCCTGTATGCGCTGGATGCTGGTGGCTGACTATACAGATTTAACTATAGGTTTAAATTGTTGGCATCTGTATTTTAGGAAAACTTTCTTAGGGACACAAGATGAAGAGGGTAAGCTATGTGCTCTTGAAGATTAGAATGATATAATCTACTGCTTGGTCCAAGTCACAGCAAAGTGCTTTTTCCTGTTGAAGAATTCATTGTAACTCAGAAGATCCATACCATTAATGACGCAAGAGTTACCACTCCAAATCCAAAAGAGAAGCAAGCTTTATACTTTCAAATATTCTTTCATAATAAGTAGAAGAAAAACAGTTATTCTGAATGCACTGTACTTCGTATACTTCATTCCAAAGGCATCTGGGGCATTGCCAATTGTGTTTCAGGTAGTTTTGGAAGTGGGACAAATCCAAAGTGAGCTTGGGGACTATCGACTGCAGTGATCCGAAGGATCTCCCTCATGGGGGCTCAAGACCGGTTCTTGGCTCTGAAAGACTATGAGAAAAAACTGGCATATTTGAGAGAAGGAAGCTCATAATATCTGACCCGGGGGCAATTGGGAAAGGAGATTCTAGTGTGTGTGGTCCCTGAAGGGGTGCCTATGAGGATCCCCAGCTGTGAGATGAGACAGCCGTGGTAGGTAGTTGACTTACAATGTCTGGCTTGCCACTCTTCAGGTCATGGACATACTAGAGGCTAAAAGGTCTATCTTGGATTTGTATAGTCCGATAGTAAATGAACGCTGTCTCACTGAGAAGGCTACGGAGAGCCAAACAATCCCAGTTCTTACCTTCATGGGTCAAATATAAACACTGATGAGGACTAAGTAATAATCAGTGGCAAATACCACGAAGTAAAGGGCCAGGTCCTATGAGAGGATTTAACAGGGAAACCCGATCGAATCTGGGACTCTAGGATTCTTGTGCCTGCGGTGGCCCTTTAAGTTCTGATTTTTAGCATCTTTTTCCCCTGAGCCATCAAAGAAAGCATCAGATTAGAGATCCCCAAGGTCTTGCTCAATTTATGCCCTCAGAGCACTGGTACACTTAGAGACTCTGGCAGGAAATGTCATGGGAATGGAGGTTGTTAGAGTTCTGAGCAGTTTGGGGCTTAGCTACATCAGAACTACCTTAGGGTACCTGTCTGGGAGCTTTGCAAGAAAGAGGAGATCGGCAGTTAGAGGAATTGACCCCGAGGGACCAGACATTGTTCTGGAAGTTGGGTGTTTCCAGTCAGAGAGCAGGTGTATGTGGAAAATGCCAGTTAAGAGAAATACATCTTCTCTACACTTGCGGCTCCTCAGAAGAGTGTCAGCCAGCAATTGGGGCCGTGATCTGGCCAGTCCGAATGAGTTTTATTTTTATTTTTTCTTTTTTCCTCTGTGGATATTAGCTCTCTGAAAGTAAGCTCCAAGAATTAGAAGTAGAAAAGCCCTAGCCTGTGAAAGTGAATTGCTTTGGGGCCTTGAGTCGTTCACACTCATTTAAACAGGTTTCTTTCTGTTTTGAAGCTCTGTCAACCGCACACGCCGTGTGGGCTTTTGTCCCAAGGGAGGCAAAATGGCTGCCAGAGGACCAGGCATTGCTTCCTCACAGGACAGCATCAAAAAGCAAACGGACGGGCCCTCACTAGAACGTGTGCTTCTTGTGGGCAGAATTTCGAAGGTCAGGGTGATGCCGTGTCTTCCATCCATTCATTATGCCCTGCATACTGCACGTGCTTGATATTTATGGGTAGAATGGATGCCTTGATGAATAGATTATCCTTTGGTTGGGTCCAGCTTCAGTTTGGAGCAAAACATCTGTCAGTCAAAGATTTGCAGTGCCTGCTGACCCAGAACAGTACAATGACCCTAAAAATGTCGCCTATGCCTCGCTCTGGGATAAATGCCTCCATCAGCCACATAAGGGCTTTGTTGCCCACTGAACCTATCACTTCTTGAGGCTTTTAGGAATGATTATTTAAGAATGTGTTGTACAAGCAAAATAAGTGTTGATATTGATCAAGTATGAATGATAATAAGGCTGAATTTCAATGGAAAAAAATGAATGAGTGGCAAAAGTAGAAAGAAAAGACTCTATTCTAAAACACAGTCCATTGAGGGAGAAGCCTTAGTGAGTGATCTGGAAATGCTAATCAAATATCTGCCTTAATTAATTGAATTAGTACTGGTGGTTAAGAAAATAGACCTGTTTTAAGAGACCAAATGATCCACAGAATGTTTAAATTTAGAAACCAGTGGCTGTGGGCGGGTGCAACAGTGCATTTTAGACTTACGTTTTCTAAAACTACAGTCACATTGTAAGTGGGTCTGTACCTCAGTTTTCACACTGTAATTTTCAGCATTTTCTCCGAGTGCTGATGTATCCTTTCATTTGCTGAAAATAAATATTAATCTTTAATTTGTATTAATAAATTATCTTGTGAATACTAATCAAATAGTATTTAGCTTTTGGAAATATGTTTAATGATTATGGAAATGCGAATCAATGCTCAATAAGACACCACTTTTCTTCTACTAGGATGGCTAAAACCAAAATGATAGCAAGGCCTGGCAAAGATGTGAGGATGCTGGAGTCTCAGACACTTCTGCTAGTGGGGCTGTAAGAGGTGGCAGCCACTGGGGAAAACAGCTTGGCACATCTTCAAAATGCTAAACACAGAGTTAGCTTGTGTCCTGCAAATCCATCCCGAGGTACGCCATCCAAGGGAAGTGTGGATGTGCAGCTAACTCTACAGCATATTCCTAGCACTGCCATGAGCCAAAGGGACAGACACAACCCAAATGCTCATCAACTAATGACTGGATAAACCAAGTGTGACCATGGAAGAACCTTGAAAACAGCACTCTGAATGAAAAATGCAACCATAAAAGGCCATATGCTGCACGGAAATACTCAGAATAGTGAAGTCCAGAGACATAGGTCCCCAGAGGCCCGGGCAATGGGCAAAGTGGAGTGAGTCCAACGGGCCTCACCTTCATTTTGGGGGGATAGAAATGTCCTAACATTAGTTGGTGGGGACGGCCTCACAGTTCTGTGACTACAACAAAAAAGTATTAAATTATCCACTTTGAAGAAATAAATTTTAGGGTATGCAATATATTTCAGTAAGACTGTCATAAAAATGGTTCTGAAAGTGATTTACTATTTCTATCACACAAGCTGGTCTTGCGTTGGAAATAAAACCTATTTGGCTGACTTCTATGAACACTTGCCTGCTTACCTTCCACGGGTTGCCTTCCTTACCTCCTCTAAAGAAAGAGAAAAATGTGACCTGATTCTCGAAAGAGAACTCAGTGCTTCAAATAAAAGCTGAAGTTAAGTAACAGCAATAAAGAACAAAACACGTATTTCCATGATATGCAACGCCTAAGCGTACTATCCTCCTTTGGTGTTTAGGACTTCCTTTGGCAGACTGAAACATTAATTCCTTTTAAATATAGAATAAAAATGATTAAGTTTTACTCATATTTAACATGTCAAGCAGTGACACTACTTCATGTAATTTACAACAAATATGTAAGAGTCATGGTTCTCTACATATGAATTTTTTCCTCTGAAGGTTGCCCAATCACGGAAGCTACCAGGATGTACAGAGATCACTGTCCTAATCTATGGAATGCAGGACACGGGAGCTTTGAAAGATTCAGGGCAGACATGTATGGTCATCTGAGACAGAGCCAGCCTGTGCTCTTCAAATTGCTCTCTTGGATACCAGTCAGTATCCAATCAAGAAATTGCCAGGCGGTTCAATGGAAGGAACTTGATTTGAGCAGTTGAGCACAAAGGTGTTGGAAGAGGTAGGAAGTTCAGTGAAGTGTGCTGGTCACTCAGATGGGGAATTTTGCAGAAGAGAGAGGATCTGTTTATAAGGCAACCACACACAAAAGTAAGAGAGCGAGTCTCAAACATTCCTTCCTACAGAGAAGGCTTGGAGGCACTTAGGGAATACAGAATAGTGTGATCTAAGGTACAGGGACAGGTGACTATTGGTGAAGGTCTCAGAGTACACGCAAGTGTGACCAAACTTCAGGGCTCTTCCTAGGAGATGTGTTCAGGAAATGGCTGTGTTCACATGACCTGACGGTGGAGGTTGAAGGCTCCTGATATCAAAGGGCCACCCATTGAATGCCTGCTCCAGACCACGCAGAGAGTGGGTGGATTCAACGAAATCAGCCTGGAGTCCCTAACTCCTTGCAAAGTGCCCCTGGCCACTGTGGTCATCAGGACCCACACAGGAAAGGCGTTAGCTACAGTAAAGCTACTGGGCGACTAATAACACATCAGTCAGCTGTGTGATCCCAAAATCAGTGATTGTAAAAGTTGACAGAAAACAACAAGAAAGTGAAGCTTAAAGGTTTGTATTTCTCCACTCTAAAGAGGCAACAAGATCTGCAACACCAGGAAGCCACTCCCTCTTTGTCAGTAACCAAAGTGCCAGCTGTGGAAAGGTGGGGCTAGCGGAGACCAGGTGCAGGGCTGGTAGAGCCTTGGCAGGGAGTGACTGGGGAGCCAGAGGTGAGGCCAGCAGGAGGCAGCCCCGTGAGAAGGTGAGCCCCGAAGAGGGAACCCCCACTCCTCCTTCAGGATGTGGCTCCAGTGTCCTGGCATCTGCTCTGGGCTTCTTTCACTAAGAAGCCCCTACTAGAAGAGGCCAGGGCTCAGTTCCCCTGGGCCAACCTCCATCCTACAAAGAGAAGCAGGGCAAACTGCAGGGTCCACCCCTGAGACTCCGTGGTAAAGCCATAGCACAGTAACTGCTCCTCAAGCAGTGGCAGCGCCACCCAGGGCAGACTTAGCCAAGGGTGCCCCCACACAAGCTCTGACATTTTTAGTATTTTAAAATATAATACAGCATCTATTCATTGTAAGAGATATTAGTAACATGGACTTATTTAGTATAATTCTTGTACAGTGTCAATGTTGAAAGGCTATTTAACACATACAGGTGAGTTGTGTAATAATGACAATGCAGGATAACTGGTACTTAACAAGTAAATGGCAGAGTGCAGAGCAGACCAGGGCATCAGGAGCCCTGGTATTCTTCCCGGCACCTTGGTCACTGGCTCATGGTTCATTCGTGACCTTAGATATATGCCTTCTGAGGAGCCACTGGTCAAAGCAGCATCCTGCTCTGGATGAGCTCGTTTGTTCTTTCTTTCTTTCTTTCTTTCTTTCTTTCTTTCTTTCTTTCTTTCTTTCTTTCTTTCTTTCTTTCTTCTTTCTTTTTTTCTATTTAGTACAGGATCTACAGAGTCTTACTACATAGATCAGACTCCTAGTGATTCTCCTGTTTTCAGCCTCCCAAGCACTGGAATTACAGGCACATGCCACCAGACAAAGCCTCAATTGCCCTCTCAGCATGACCTGGGGGCGGGGCCAGCACTGAACATCTGGGATCAAACCCTGGCCCCTCTCTGCTTAAGTAGGCACTTTGGTCTGCTGAGCTATCTGGTTAGCCCTTCCTTCCTTCCTTCCTTCCTTCCTTCCTTCCTTCCTTCCTTCCTTCCTTCCTTCCTTCCCCTCCTCCCCCTCCTGCTCTTCCTCCTCCTCCTTCTTCTCTTTCTCCTTCTTCCTCTTCCTCTTCTTCCTTCTCCTCCTTCTTCCTCTCTCTTCCTTCCTGTCTCTCCTTCCCTCACCCCCAGCCCTTTGTATGGGCTCCCCCATCAAACCTATGAGACAGTGTCAGGGAGGCACTGTGCCACTAAGCTATACCCCTACTCCTCTGGGTGATTACTGAATCTCACCTGACTTTGCTGTTTTCTGACTAACATTCACTGTGAAAACCTCATATGCTGGAGTGTGAATTCAATGCACACTTCCTTCATGATCTCTTTTAATCCTCCAAGGGACGGGGAGGGAAGGCAGCAGTCGCAGCATCTGACAGGAAGGGAATCCCAGGATCATGAGATAGGATGCGATATGTCTGATTTACAGAACACTTGGCGTCGGATGTGGAACCAGAGCCCATGATTCCTTGCTTCTTCTTCTAGCACCAAATGGCTGAATTAATTTTCACAGGTTGCAGAAGGATGAGCCATGCTCTAGTGAAGGGGGGCACTGACCCAGGTGACCACGTGTCTGTCTATGTGTCATGTCTGACTCAAAAAGCTGGACTCTGGGAATAAATGTTCATGTGGATATTTAAAAGGGATCTTAAAAGAAAAAGGGATCTTAAATGTTAACAAAAGAATATTAAACATTGTTTTGTTTAACACAGAATGACTGATCGCAACATTTCACATTTATTCTTTCTAAATGGGCTTCTTCGGTGTCGCAGCATGATACAGGCGATTACTAGAGCTTTTCAGTTTTAATTTTTCTTAATACGTTTTTGCAATGTAGAATGCTGTGTTGCTTGTTCAGTGTTGCTAACATACCCATCACTTCTCAATTTTCCTCCCATACCTTTCCCTTCCCTTCATTTTCTTCTCTTAACTCCTTTTGGAAAAGATCTATCTCCCTACCTCCTATTAGCTATCTTTTACTTTGCTGTTTATTTATACATTGGACTTCTCGCCAAAGAGAAGCTATGCAACATTGACCTTGTGTGTCTGATTTGTTTCACTTACCCTCGTGGTGACCAGGGGCTCCCATTTTCTGGTAGATGACTGAAGCGTATCCTTCTTTGTGGGAGAGTAATACTCCAAGATAGACAGCCAGGCCTCTGTTATTTCTTTATTATCGGTGCTGTCCACTCTCTGACAGACAGATTTCATTGTAAAGCCATTCATGGTGGAGCTCTTCATCATGCAGAAAGATCAGGAAGTGAACATCTTTCCATCCATGTGGAAGTCAGATACACACAAGCAAGCTAATATGAGAAAGCAATGCAGTAGCTCATCAATGGCATCAAACTTCAAACAGTTGGCATCAATATAATTAACGTCCAACACAAGAGAGACAAATCGCTTGTCCAATAGTGAATAGATCAGGCTGTGAAGTAGAAAGCCCACCCGCACTGTGTGTTAGGCACCTGCTCAGTCGATGCCAACTGCTCTGGCCATGGCACGTGCGCTGTCCTGAGCCGTGGACTCCATGCACCGGGCCCAGCGCAAAGCCAGCCTTGCTCGTCGCGGTGAAGGTTTTCCTTATAGGAATCAGAACGGTAGCCCTGTCACTTTCACCTTCGATCTTTATTTTCTCCAATTAAAACACAAACTAAGGCATATTAATTTGTGTGTGTGTGTGCATGTGTGCGTGCGTGTGTTTGAGACAGGGTCCCACTATGCAGTTCAAATTGACCTTGAGCTCCCTTTGTAGTCCAAGCTCTTCTCAGACTTGCAATGATCCTCCAGCCTTAGCTTCCCAAGTACTGAGATTACAGGTGTGCATCACTATGCCCAGCTAAAAATTTAGAGTTTTCTCAAACCAAGATTTATGAATGAGGTAATTCTTGAACTGAAATAGTTTAGCACTCCGCCTCAGGAGGAGAGAAGAAGGCTCTGATAAAGCAAGTTGGTGGGGGTAGGGGATGTGGCTCAGTGGTGCAGTGCCTACTTGGTAAGTGCAAGGTCCTGAGTTTGATTCCTGGTACCTCCCACTCCTCAAAAAATTTTATGCCAGTGGAAAGACCCTGTGTAGAGATTGGTTTATGGTTTCTGATTGGCCTGGAATATGTCTGTTCATACTGAAAGGGGTGTTAGTATTTCCATGCGGGAACCCAAGTCTCCGATATGCCTCCCAACTAATTGTTTAGTAGTCTTAGTCTCTAAGAGAGGTAGGTTGCACTTGCTTTATAGCTGTAGATTCAAGGAAAATATACTTACACATTTATCGCTATTGAATACTACTGATATTACTTTATACACCATGCTTCTCAGATAAGCAAGCTGGGAGTGATGGTGCATGTATGTAACTCCAGCACTCTAGAAGGCTCAGGTAGGAGGACCACAAATTGGAATCTAGTGCCGGCAATTTAGCAACGTAGTGAGACCCTGCCTCAAAGTACATCAATGAAGTGCAGGTCTGTGGCTCAGTGTGGAGGCCCTGGATTCAATGCCCAGCACCAAGGAGGAAAGAAAAGGGTGGAGGAGAGGGACGGAGGGATTGAAAGAGAGAGAGAGAGAGGAGGAAAGAAAAAAGAAGGAAAGAAGAAAGGAATTACTTTCATTTGGATGCATTAAATGTTATTAAATTAAATTGCATGGGGTAATCATTAACATTTTTAACATAAATACAAAAATAATGTTCCCTTGGTGTTAATCTGGTCTTAGAAGGTGTCCATGGGTCATCTTTTCTTCTTTCTTCCAATACCACTGCAAAAGAAGCACCCAGGCTGCTGCTGAACCTAAGAATGGCATCTCTGCCCTCGTCTCTGACCTCGTCCCTGACCTACGTTTTAGGCCCATTCCCTAGCGGTTATTTCCAGCTGCCACCCTTAGAGTTCATCTCACCTACATGCACAGCTTCGTGGAACAGTGGGCTGTGGGTCCCGAGGCCTCTGGCGCTCCGTGGGCAGCAGGTGAGTAGCTATGGGCTTAGCAAACACCTTCCCTAGGGCAACCCTTCCCCCCTCAGAAAGCCTGTGGCGCCTTCCCTCCTAGGGATTCTGGCCCTGATCTCGCATTGCTGTCATGGTGGGGAGGGAAGACCCTCTGTCCCTCCTCCCAGGGCGCCTTCCCTCCTCCCCCTCACCGGTCACACTGACAACCGCCTCTTTCTTTTATTCATTTCATACTTTATGTTACTGTTTATTAATTTATTAATTGCTTCCCGACTTCGGCTTCATCGTTATTAACTATTGTGCATTTTAATGGTATTTAGTTCCCTCATCGCTGGTATTTATTGCTTTGAGATCAATTCCCTATTCCCAGCTGTTGTTCTGAAGTAGCGTTCTATATTACTATACATCTTCGCCGCCGCTCCTCTCTGTCACAGCTGACTGCCTGCTTACCGCTCCCTCTGTGGACGTCCCTGTCCGCCTCCCTCTCTGGGAGCATGAGCGCTTCACATCCTTCCCTGCTCCTCCCTCCACTCTCTGCCCTTCCGCCCAAAGGCGCCACGCCGTCCCGTAGCTCCCCTTCACTTCTTCTGTCCATGGCTTGGAGGACACTTTATGGTGGAGCCTGCACTGCCCACACTGTAGCTCAAGCGCCCCTCCTGTGGCCCTCGGGCCTTTGAACTCAGTCCCAGCTCTCCGCCACAGCCTGCCCCATACCGTCCCTGTGTTCCCTTGCCAGGAATGCTGCTTTCCAGGCTTCTTCCTGCCGTGGACTCTCGCTTCCATCCTGGTTTTCATCTCGCTCGTTCGTGCCATTTCCACTCCGAGTTTCTTGGTTTTCTATGTGGTGATGCACCGAGTCTCAGCTTGTGCCCTGTCCTCATGATGCTTCTTATCCCTAACCCAAGTCTACCCCGTATGTATCTTTTCCTCTAGGATGGATACATTCAACGCTTATTGAGTATTTGCTGTGTATCAGGCCAAGACCTAAGACACCGCTGTGAGACCTTGACGTGGAATGTTTCCTTCAACAGGAGCAAAGCAATGGATGTCGCCTGGGGCATCATTATTCCTGCTTTTCGGATGGAGCACTGAGTTTGATAAGGAGAAACAACAGTCATTTCTGTGTGTTTTCAGGGTGGAGGGGGATACACAGCATGTCTAATTCCATGACACAACTCTCCATGCTGCACCAAGCGGCCAGCTGCCATCTAGATTACAGAAGGCGACCTCCCGTTTCATGGGCCTTCATCCCAGGCACCTTCCTTCCCTAACAATGGAGCTTAACCCTCATCTCTTTCTAGCAGTTCAGCTGGCATTTTCTCTCTACACCACTTTGTTGAGACTATTCCATCTGTTCTTTCACTCCATGGGGAGGCAAGCTGTCTGGCAGGGGACAATAGGTGCAGAAGCAGGCAGGTGGGTAAGCAGGTGGCAGGTGGCCCAGGGAATCTGTCACTGAGCAGCAGGAAGTCACAGGACTGGGGACCAGGCAAATCTGTGAATGGACAGACTCAGGGACACAAGGACCCAGCCCTGAGGGACCTGGGGCATCAGGCCAGGAGCTGAAGCCAAAAGCCAGGCAATGGAGAAGGTGCCGATATAGTCAGTGGAACTAGGGCACATGGTGAGGCTTTAAACAAAGAAAGAGGCAAAGCCCAGGAACTGGAGTAGAGTTCAAGGTCAGGCTGATTTTCAACTGGCCTTAGGTCCGGTTGGAGACTGTGCTCTAGGGGTGATATGGTAAGGCCTTGGACAATGGCCTGGGAACACAGCAGCCCATCTGGATTGAAGAATTGCTACAAGGTGGGTGCTCAATATGTGGCAATTAAGGATATTTTGAATTTTTCCCAAAGAACCCCTTATTCAATGCAAAGTTTGTCTTCATTTTTGTGCTTTTCAATTTATAAGCAAAAGGCTCAAGCTGGCTTCTCTGAAGACCTGCTAAAGGTGATGATTTTGGGCCAGCCCATATTCTTCTTTGAGGGCAGGTAGTTTATTTCCAGTGCCTAGGCTGCATATGCACAGTGACAGTGAGTTGACAGGAGGAACAACCAGAGCTTGGACACCTATTTGCAGGACATGTCTTGCTTCTTGGTATGGTAGGAATATCCTTTCTCCAGTCACAATGAAAAATGATGTGCAGTCACTCATTGTTCTTATAATGTCCTTGTAGTTGAGCACTGGTCAGAGCTAGAGATTTGATTCTGTGACCACAACTTTCCTTGAACCAGCCACCTAGACAGATTTCAGTTTTTGAATATGTTGAAATAAGCAGCAAAACTCTTCAGAAATTAGGTCTTCTTGACCTTGCCTGCCACCTGCCCTTTGATGGGCCAGCATCCCGTCCCCTAGGCTGCTGCAGACCTGGCTGCTGGGGGTGCTGAGCTGCCACCTCAGCCCTGTGCAGCCACAGCCACAGCATCCAAGGTGGGCCCCCTTTGGTCCGGCAGAGCCTGCTCAGGACTTTCCTGCTGGATTACACTTCCTCACATCATTCCTCCCAAGAGCCCTCTTGGTGGCGATGAACAAAATCTCCGCTCTGAGTGTTGCTTCCACTGAGGGGGATAGAGGCTCAAAGGGCAGAAGTGCTACAAAGCCGCTTTTTAAAAAATTTTTTTTCTTCAGAGCTGCTGTTACTGTCCAGACATCAAACCATGTCCAAGTTGGTGTCAAAGTCACACAAAACTGGTGTTCTGATGTTAAGCCCACTGTGGACTGGACTGAAGCATCTGTGGGTGTGTTCAGGAAGTGATCTGTCGTTCACTTCACAGTCCATGAGATGAAGTTTCAAACAGCCTCGATAAGCATGAAGTGTATTTCTAGAATGGCTAATAATAAGATTGTAAGAATAGCAGCTACCGTTATGGAATGCCTAATGTGTAAGGGTGTCAGGAAGTGTGCTATAATAGTTATCTCCACAAATCCTTGAACTTCTAAAATAACCCTGACAGATGAGTGTACTTAGGACTGTCGATGAATACTCAAATCCCACTGTTATGGAACTGGAATGTGACAACCAGGGAAAGGCCATACTCCATTTCTTCAGCTGGGTGGGTCAGGTAAATTCCACCTGGACCCTCATCCTTTTCTTCCTGTGGCAGTGAAACTTCAGCCTGCAGGCAAGGCTGCTACCCTTGAAAATCATGGAGAACAATTCTGGGGAGAAACTCACTTTCTGAAAGAGTTGGGACAGCAGTGCTGACTTTTGCCATGAGCTATGCTGTGAACCAGGACCTCTCTCTATAGTTAGAGCTATTGAGTACATCTTGCAGGGATATGAGTTCATTACAGTGGCTTCTCCTCACTGTCCTTCCTGATATAGTGAACATCATTATGCCCACGTAATAAGTAAAGAAGTCAAGGCAGAGAGTAGAGGACTTTCTCCACAACAACACTAGAGTTAAATTTTGATGAGATGTGTCTACCTGAGAGGCCGTTTGAAAATTAGGTTGTGAAGAGCCTTGAACCTGCTAGAAAGTAGAGCCCAGAAAGGCTGGTAAGGGAAAGCAAGAGGCTCAAATGAAGATGACCTCACAGGGAGATGAGTCTGAGGAGGCTCCCTTGTCAGGCCTGTGGGCCTGTGGCTGAGCCTTGGACGAGGCTTCCCCACTTACCTTGGAAACCAAGCCTGGAGGAAGAGCCACTTCTGGACTCTTCGTACTAAGCATGGCCTCTAGTAAGTACTGCAGCAGCCCTTCTTAAACCTCACAGTGCAGGATCGTCCCTGGAAGGTTTTGTTAAAATGCAGATTTTTGACTCCAGAAATATGGACTGGCAGAGACGAGTTTTTGAGCTTTTCCCATACCCTCTGGTTCTACCATCCTTGGAGCAGTGAGATATGCAAGGTTTCCCTTCAAAAATCAGCATCTTAGAGTTCTAAGTCCTATTTCCCAAGAGCATCTGATACTTACTTTTTAACAAACTGTATGGCCATGCTCTGGATGACAAAACTACAGTTTTCAGAGAGCTGTTCAGAGGCATGCCTGGCTGCTAGGACAGTTGGCTTGTGTCTTCTGCCTAACTCAAGTCCCTGGCTCTGTGGAGTTTGCGGGTATATGTCTGCAGGTGATAGGATTTTACAGTCCTGAGTTGCAGTGGTTTGGTATAGATCAAAATATTTTTCACTTATTTGACTGTAATCCATGGGGGAGGGATAAAATGGCCAGTTGATTATAATGCAGAATATAAAAAGATCAAAGTCCTGCAGCACACAGCCACAGTGCTGTCCATGGAAAAAGCGCAGGAGCTCATGGGAAAATGTTCACGTAATATATGAAGCATTAAAAATTCTGTTACATTATTCTTGCCACCAAAATTGTAATGAAAATAGGAAACGGCACCAACTTAACCCACTCTCATTACAATTGCTAGATTGTAATCTTGTGTTCTCCCCCCAAGAGAATACTAAATGAGATTTTAAACAAAAGAGAGAACAGAGAAGTATGGAGAATTTA
The DNA here is from genome assembly GCA_004027165.1 of Ctenomys sociabilis. Lineage (NCBI taxonomy): Eukaryota > Metazoa > Chordata > Mammalia > Rodentia > Ctenomyidae > Ctenomys > Ctenomys sociabilis. Next base: position 18,835 of record PVKA01018180.1, read on the forward strand.
AGGAACAAATAGAAATTGGAAAGTTGAAAAAAGTGATGCATGATAGACTTCTCTGTGTTCATTCGAGGTTTTCTCTTTACTTTAGAAACAAGAATAGGGCATAGAGCACATCACAGAGACCAATTAAAGGCTGGATGAAACATCTATTATACAGCCCAAATATGGCAGCTGTTTAAAACGAAAGGAAAATGTCAAGCACAAATTTAATATTACCCTTTGATAACTTAGTTCTCTTTAGGTTAGAAGAAATAAACATGAAATTACCAACTTGGCCTCCAAAATAACCAAAACTACGCAAACAGACAAAAATAGTAAAAACTCAGGAAGAAAGTGGATATATGAATTGTTTGAGCTCTGTCCACAGTCCACAAATGAATGTGCTTTTTTTTTAGTGGCAGTAGGAATCGAACTCAGAACCTTGCACTTTCCAGTCAAGGCAAGTGTCAGGCAAGCACTTATTCCACTGAGCTATCTCCTCAGTCCATAAATATGCTTACTGCATAGACTGAATTCACTTTATTTCCCCTTTATATTGTACAGTGGGGACAAAGGCACTTTGATGGAAATATACAATATGTATGAACAAGTATGTAGTCATATGGAAAATACGATGAGGATTTATGAGAACCTTGGTATCCTGGCAGTCTTTGTGAAGTTTTCAGAGAAAGTCATGTGTCCTAATCAACTCTACAAATGTTTATGGGCCATAAACTAGGCCCAAAATACCAGAGTGGTTACTCTGAGGGGTTCTGGTCCAAATTTACTTATTATGCAATGCAAAAATATTTGCAGGTCATCTAATTTGGACAAGACAAGTCAGCAAGAGCCAAGGAGACAACGCAGAGTAAGAGGTGGGATCCTCATGTGTGGCTAGTGGGGGATGAGAGTGTCACACAAATGAACAATGTTACAAAGACGGCAATAATGTCAACAAGGAAGTCAAAGGAAGATGGAAGGCAGATTTCATTAGAAAGGGAGAATGGAAAAACTGGTTAAAATGTAATGTTTAAGGAAGGTTCTCCAACAAGCCCTTTAAAAAGTGGTAGTAAGAATGTTCCTGGCGCAGGAACACTTTTTGGCTGCCACCCTTTGGGATAGTGATAGTGAGAGATGAGTGTACCATTAATTGCTGCTCAGAGGAACAAACTTCCCAAATAGGGAATTTAATGAGGAATGTGTTTCAAATATTTTAAAGCCATTGAGAAGATTTGGCATCAGCCCTAAGATTATCTGTGTCATTCTGCAGTCTGGGGAAAACAAGAAGAGGAGCAGTTATCAGAGCCCAGGAGCAAATATGTTCCTGGGCCACAGAAGGCAGGGAGAAGTCATCCAGGGGAGCCGGAAGTCAGAGGGAGGCTGGATTTCTGCTGACGATGGTACCTGGAAGGAAAGAGAGCAAGAGTGAGAAAAGGGAGGAGGAAGAAGAGGTGGAGGGGGAAGAGGGGAGAAGGGACAGGAAAGAGAGACAGCACTCCCTTTAACCTTCAGCACATCTGCCTCCTGTGGCCATGCCTTGCTAGCAATCTGCTGGCAGTGGGAACCAAGCAAATGTGGTTTCCAGGAGAGAGGGAAGGTGGAGAGTGGATCTGAGAGGCAAAGCTGAAGGCCCAAATCAACATGGCATAGGGGAGCCATATTAGTCAGGGACCAAAAGATAACACCACACGACCACCCTCACTGCTGGAACCTAGAAGTTTTGATTTTGTAACGGTAGAGAATGGAATGGTGGTTCTCAGAGGATGAGATGGTTGGGCCATGGGGAGACATTGCCACAGGATACTCAGTTGTGGTAAGATGCAATAAATAAATTTCAAGAGATCTATTGTATATAGGTAGAATACACTAGTTAATGATGCTATATCTTATTCTTGAAAAAACTACAGATGTGTTAAAACCACAAAAAGAATCTTTCTTGCTATGGTGCTTTTGTTGCTCAGCTGGATCGAATGACTCCACAGTGTATATGAACGTGCACCAGGTGCATGGTCAGAACACATAGTGCTAGGCTGGGGAGGTAGATCAGCGGGCTAAGCGCCTGCCTGGCAAACGCAAGGACCCAGGTCTGATCCCTGGTACTGAACACACTGGACCCCACCATGCCAGCCACCAAAACTGGGTGTGGTGGTACATGCCTGTAATCCCAGCACTGAGGAGGCTGAGACAGGAGGCTCACTATGAGTCTGAGCTGTGTGTTGCAATTGTACACCAAATAAATAAATTAATTAAAGAATTCAATTTTTTCTGCCCATTAAAATGTTGTAATAATGATACATACCAGAAGGAAACAAGCAGGTAAAAGGGAGTGGAAATTAGCTTGGTGGTTCAGATTGGCATTGTTTTATACAGAAAAGAATTGAAGGAGGAAATCTACAGAGTAGGGAGGAAATGGAGCTTTGGAGTATGGCTTTCTAGGCAGAGAAGCCAGTGCTTGCCCTGAGCAGTATTAGGCTTGAGGAACCGCAGGACCTCAGAATGGCTGGGGCCCAGGGAGCCATGGGCAGGAGGGCAGGAGCAGAAGAACACCGATGGCCAGGAGCTTGGCACGTGGCATGGTGTTCTGGAGCATGACATTTGGGTTGGTTAATGGAGCTGGGAAGCCACTGGCCCACTTTAAGCAGTGGAATGACTTGATTCTTTCAAGATTCAACCTGGGTACCCTGTGGGGCAAGAGGGGAGCTAGAAGAAAAATGGGGTCCATGCATGCTGGCAAGTGCTTGCCAACCTACTCTGCAAAGAAAGGGGTGATCAAATCAATATAGAATTAGAATTTAAGTAAGAGAAGGAAAAGAACAGGGTAATGTCAGAAAGACAAAGAGGAAGAACCTAATTAGAACAGGTAAGAAGGAAGCTGGGCGTGGTATGTATTTCTATAATCCCAGCACCATGGGCCCTACAATAAAATCTATTATAAGAGCACTGAGGAAGTGACACAGTACAAAGGCATGGGTCCAACCCCCAGTTTTTAGAACAACTGATAGGAGGGAAAGTCCTGTCTCTCTCCCTAAGAACTAGATTTGAGGAAAGGCCACCTGGATAAGCCATGTACCCATCGCAGGTCACTAAGGGTGCTTTCCTGGATTCCAGTAGTCCCATCTGTCAGCTCGTCTGGGTGCTGGCAGAAATGTTTAAGAAAAACAGACAACACCTTCTAGGGAGAACGTATTCTTCTGCTTCCTTTGGTAGCATGTTCTGGTGTTTACCAACCTGTGTTCTCAGAGGGCTTATCATTGCATCTAACTTGAGTCCACCCCACTGCACTGGAAACCTTGCCTTTTGTGCTGAGTGAAGAATAAAGAGGGGTTCACCGAGCCCACAGTGGGGTCTCATTTATGATACCCAGGAGCCTGGTGAGGGGCCGAGCCCTGAGGTGGCCCAGCTGCTCTGCCTGCCACGTTAGTCCTCAAAGGCTGACACCTTATTTTGATGAAGTTAGGAAGAATATTGACAAATTTGAATGATGTCGTGAGTCACCTGAGCTAGCTGTGACACTGCCCTGTTCAGAATTACTTACAGCCTCTGGATACCAGCACTAAATAAGATGCAGAATGAGCCACAAAGGGACCTGCCCTGAGGGCTTTGCAATTCCCACTGTCAAAGCCCAAGGATTCCTGAAGCGAGTGGAAGGAAATGAGAAGAAAAAGCCACTGAAACAGTTCATTGAACCTGTTCTGAGTTTATATGTCGTGTTGTTTTGACAGGTTTTATGAGCGTGCTGCATAGAGATGGTAATAGAGAAGCAAGATGGAAATTGAGCAGGCAGATAAGTACAGAAGAGTTACAAACACAATGTATATGCAGTTACATAATTATATCAAAACCATATATTGAAACCATGTTTCAATAACACCTCTCTCTAATTGCTGGTTTTCAGGTAAAGATTCAGTGTTAAAGGAGGGGAACTTTGGAGTGATAATGAATACATCTAGCACAAAATTAGTTAATGTGGAGAGCATGGGGTGGGTGGTTTATCCTGAGAAGAGAGAAAGGCAATTATCAAAAAGTTTATATGGCATGACTGTGACATAGAAATATGGCACCTTACAGGAGCGGGAGGGGTACACTAAAAGAGCTCCTAGAAAGTGAGCAAGGGGACACAGAAATGCTTTGCAGTGACTTTGCTGAGGGGACATTTTTCAGATGGCAACTGATCTGTGCCAACTTTGCAGATCAGACTGTGCATGAATTGCTTGTTAATCGCATTCTCTTACTCTTGAGACCCACATTACAGTATGCATATGTGGGTGTGTATATTATACATACATATATACATGACATATATGTGTATAATACATGTGGTAATACAATATTGACTCATCAATAATGAAAATTGAAACAGCAGTTTGCCTAAGAGTTCAGAATCGTTTTCTGTCCACGTAAAGATGGGAAGGCTGGGGTGATAGCTCAGTGGGATAAGTGCCTGCCTAGCAAATGCAAGGTCTGCCTAGCAAATGCAAGGTCTGAGTTCTGTCCTTGGTACCAAAGAACCCAAATTAAAAAACTCATAAAGATGATATGTCCTAGAGAAGAGAGCAGGAAAATTCGCTAAAAGTCTGCAAAAATGTCCAAAAGTCTTTTAGCACTTACGTTTATAGTGATAGTTATATTTTACTGTGTAAACATGTATGCAAACACACACAGGTGTTTATTATTAGTAGTGTCCACAGGTAGTGAACATCTGCAATCCCAGGACTCTGGGAGGTTGAGGTTGAGAGACCAAAGGGTTAAGCCCATCCTGGAGAATTTAGTGATTTAGTAGACCATGTCTCTAAATAAGAACTAAGAAGGAGATTTGGATGGATGGATGAAGGATGAGCTCAGTGTGAAAGTCCTAGGAGGTGTTTGATTTAATCCCCAGAACCATGAAAAACTAAAAAAACCAAACCAAACCAAACAAACAAACACAGAACATTATTGACACAGAGAGTAGTTCAGTATCTGACTACTAAAAAGGCTTAGAAAGAGGCTCTGGAGGCCTTTAGGTATAATTTTTAAATTAAGCATAAAAATAACACAAATATCTAGATTCAGGAAGGTAGTTATCAGCTCATAGATGAGTTCTTTGGCCTTGACAGCAAAGTTCTTCAGGTCCAGCCAGAGTTATTCCCAACTCAGTAATACATATTTGTCTGAAAATCACTAAGCAGTCATGTTGTTTAAAGCAACTTTTTGAAAGTATAAATCTGTTGGCACACACAGGTACTTTTCTTAGTATTCTCAGCCTGTTCTGACACCAGCATGGTTGGTAGCTCACATGCATCCTAATTATCCTGCCCTACTGCCTCTGTCCTGTCCCCTAGATCTCAGTTGAACTGTCACTTCCTTGGGGAAGACTTTCCTTTAATTAGGTGCTCTCTGCTCGTATCCTTATACATGCTTTTGGAAAGCTCAAGTGTTTTTTTTCTTCATTGCAACAATATATTTAGTTTTGTACTTTTTCACATCTCTCTTTTGTGCAGACCACGAAAGTTCTATGTCAGAGTGTGGTGCGATGTTGCTCCCTACTCTGTACTCCACACTTCAGAATGGGGCCTTCCTCATACAGGGAATTCCATAAAGACCATATTCATTGAATAGTGCAATGTAATAATTTTTAAGTTGCTAAAAACATTTTGCTAATATGAATGAAAAATGTTTAATGTTACAAAAAAGATGAAATATGGGCCCAAACTCTAAATTCCCCTATTTAGAAGATCAAGGACGGTCACACATGATTTTCCATCAAAAGAACATGAAATAGAAAATCTTTATTATATGTAATTATTTTTCTGTGTGAAAGTTGACCAGGTAACCTTTAGGTGGTGAACTTTTCTCAGATCAACTTCACTCTCATAGTTGGGTTGGCTAAAGTTGTGAAAACCCCAATTTGGCAGATTCGAGCATTACAATGTCATTTTCCTGTGCAGTATTTTCCACTCTCATCAGTGCCTAAACTAAACTGTTTTTTTCTCCTTTGTTTAGGTGTATCTCAGAGTGGCCATCCTTACCAGGTTTCAAAGTGACTTTAGGCAGTCATTTTATGGCATGGTATCACTTTTCTCTAAGATTAATGAGCAGAGGATGGGCATGGGAAGCCCCTGGCATTGGCCAGTGGTTCCTTCCCAGTTCTACTTGTTTAGTAGTAGGAGCCACACTGCTTGACAATGCTGTTTTCTTAGCTGAGTGAGTATAGGAGGCTGCTTGTAGACCTGGTTCCGGGTAAGAAACTCAGTGGGACTCTGCAGCTAGGGTCAGTAAGCCTTCGAATGCAGATTAAGGATAAAGTGCAAGTACAACAGAGCTACCATGCGGCCCTGCAATCCTTCTACTGGGTATGAAGTCAAAGGAAATGAATCAGAATCTTGAAGAAATCTCTGCACTCCATGTTCATTATGTAGAAACAGGGAGTAGAATGGTGGTTGTCAGTGGCTAAGGGCAGAGGAAAATTGGAGCTGTTGGTCAAAGAGCACAGAGATTCAATTTTGGAGCAGCACTCATAAGTGCAGGAGACCTAACATGCAGAGTGATGATTGAGTTGAATAGTTGAAATTTTCCTAGAGGGTCAATCTCACAAGTACAGATTCTTGACTTAATGACCCACTCTCTTAACAACTGCTCAGACTTACAACTGAGGCAGACTGCTTGAATTTAGGACCTACCACTCAGACGTACAACTGGTCTTTTTTCGGTACAGTTCTGTACATGAGCATCAATGTGTGTTTTGTTCAGGACAACTTGTCTATAGGGCAGTGCATGTTCTGATTGTATAGTACAGTAGTTTTATATTCTGGTATACATTGTAACACTGCATGGAAAAGTTATGCAAAAAAAAGCAAAGTCATAAAGTTAGAGTTTCGTTTGACCATTTGTTTGTTCTGAATATTGTAATGTGCATACTGCACACAATTCCTCATTTAGTGACCAGTTAACCTAATACCTTCTCTTAGATCTTAGCTTAGCTTTTAAAAGAAGAATACCTGTGCAAAAGAAAATAAACTGAGAAGGTGAGAAACGGTAGCTATGTGTGGTGGTAAACATTAGCTTCACTGTGATGATCGTCTCGTGATGCTCAGCGTATCAAAGCTGGTACATTTTAAATGTACGCAAGTTTATTTGCCACTTAAATCTCAATAAATCTGAGTAAAAAAAGGGGAAGACTACTCTTCATGCATCATATTTCAAGTCTGTAATTCTGACACCCTATAATTCTCTTCAAATTTATCTATGAACCCGATGAATACAAATAACACACAACAGTATTTGTACATGCACACACATGAAGCAGAGTTTAAAAATTGAAGATGAAGAAGAGGTTGTTATGAACACAATAATTATCATGCACCAATCTTGGAACTGAAATTCTACTTGGCCCCTATGATGTGGTAGGTTCTGTTCAGCAAATTATTATTGAAAGAGTTGATGACAATGAATCTATAATAATGAAAATGTCAGAGAATCAGAGACACAAAAGATAGAAAATTTGTTGCAAATATTCTGAACAGGATCATACTCCACAGAACAGGAAGAGGTTTATTCTCAGGGAGATTAAAGGACTTGGCCCTAGTAGAGAGTCAGATCTGTGCAGAATTGGGATTAAAGAGTAGAGTTGGAATTCTTGAGGAGAGATGATAAATCATTCAGCAAATTTGATCAACATGGACTAAAGAATTCTGACCAAATGAACTCTCTTCTTCTCCTCTACCCCTACTTATGAGCTATGTTTTAAATTATTTAGAAATTGTCTCAACAGCGATCTCATATGTTTGTGTAGACATAAAGAGTTATATAAGCAATATTATTATAGTAATTATTGTTGTCATTAGCTGCTTCATTTCTTAGCATTTTCCATGTGGTTCAACTAGGGTCTTTTGAGGGCTGTTAAAGAGCTTGAAAGAATAAGAATCATACTTGTAGATATTTATTTGTGTTGTATTATTTAGAACACTATCCTAGGGAATCCTGCTAATTCCCAGTAGGCGAATCCACAAAAACCTTAATTTCTCACCCCACTCCTCTGTAAGCTTTAGCAGCAGCATGATGGAATGAAGGCTATTATTACTAAAACTTCATTACTCATACAAAATATTTGTGAGCGCTCCTATGCTGTGGTGTATGATCATCAATAATTAAAGCAGAACTACGCTTGTCAGAAGAACTGAAGCAGATGTACTTCTCTCTTTGCAGGCACTGTATAGGCAATGATTTCCTCATTTGTGCTGCGATTCACAAAAAATTGCTATAGTTAGTGGGAATTAGCAGAGTGCTGGTGTGAGCGTCTTCATCTTTTGAGAGGCTATCTAATATTCAAAGTGATAGACCTGCTGGTGACACTTATGAAGTGTGTCTTCCCTCTTAAGATCCATTTCAAAACAGAACCTCAGGTGCCACATTTTCAAAACTATCACTGCATGAATTTCTCTTTATGGGTACACCATTCAAGAGATTATGTGAGTCTGAGGTTGACGAAGTAGAATCCAGTTTTTCCTAGATTCTTTGCCTTTTTTTGTGTTCTTGAAGAGTGGTAACTGTTATGAAATGATTTCAGGGTTGGGCTCTGTAGATTAACATCTGTTTGTTGGTGCACATCATTGCAATCTCCTAAGAACTCAAAGATATACTTATTCAGTATTTAATCAAACTGTATATCAGGATTTAATCAAATTATACTTATTCAGTATTTAATCAAAGACAAAAGTGGCAAGTACTAAAAGCTGTGCTACTATAAATGATGGGCCATTTCTGGAAAATGTAAGCATTCATTCATTTCAACAAACATCCCTTGACTACTTCCCGTATGCTGGTTTTATAAGTCCATGCCCAGGGTAGACAAAGTTCCTTCCATTAGGGAATTCACAGTCTGGCGGATCCAAGCAATACTATATAAGCTTTCTTTTATTTGACTGTTATTGACTTATGACAAGGCAATTTTTGTGTTTCAACCTAACACAGAGAAAACTTGTGATAGTAGCGCATAGGAAGGAATCTAATCTGGCCCTTGAGGAAATGATGACTGAGCCCTAGGTGGGTGATGAGTGGGAGAAACCTGGGAGAAGCAGGGGATGAGCAATAGCAGGATGTGGTAAGCTCAGAAGCAAAAGAAAATCTGATTATGCTGTGAAACTTCAGCATGGAGTGCAAAAGAAGAGCTTCCAGAAGAATCAGGAGTTGGGGGATAGCTCAGTAGAATAAACCTGGCAAGTGCAAGGGCCTGAGTTAAATCCTCGGTTCCTCAGGGTAAAAAAAAGAGAAGAATCAGGAGAAGCAGCCAGAGCTAGACAGCAGAGGAACCTGATATAAGTCATATTGGATCTGCAGCTAAGAGCCAAGGAGCAGGCGTTAACAAAAGGCAAACTAATTTGTGTTTGGAAATCACTTTTGTAGCAAAATTCAAACTGGATAAGAGGGAGACATGCATGGAGGTGGAATGCCAGTTGGAGAGTTAGGGCAGTGGGACTGGTTGATTTAAGAGTGGTGAAGATTTGGAGGGAGATTACAGGCTATAAAGAAACGTTACAGCAGGCTTCAGTAGTTTATTTAAATTTAAAGTTTTCTTTTCCAATTGGTAATGAGTAACCCTTAAATATTTGGCCTATCATTGGCTAAGTTACAGTGAGTCATGCAATGATAAACCAATCACTGGAAGTTTGGACCCAAATCACCACTTTTTTTTTAATTTGACAGGTTACAGATAGAATTACCACGTGATGTCCGGTTTTCCTAGGATGAGCCCAGCATGCCAGGTATCACATCATACTGTCTTCTTTTCTTCTCCAAAGCACCCTAGTCTGGACCATAAAAGAAAATGCTTTTCCAAGTCACAGATACATGGCCTCTACCTCTTTCCAAGATTCATCTCTCATTTCTCAGGTGACAAGGTGTTCAATTCACATTACCCGATTGAACTATGTGCTCCATGGCTAATTATAAGAAAATCATAGGAGGCACATTTATGGATTTTTTTAAAAAATGAAAGCACAGTCAGAAGTAATGTATTAAGAAAAAATATTTTTTCTGGTCTACATGAATAATGTTCAATCAGAAATAATCAATAGCTATTGAGTACCTATTATGGTAAGGTAACATGTTAGATTCTCAAGTTTCTTGCTCATTCTAGAACTTATTTTTAGTACTTTTGATCAGTCTATAATATCTGATACTTATTTTTATTCTCTTTATATTTGGATTTACCTCTTGCCATGCTTTAAGTATTAGAAATAAAACCCTGCTCATAACAAATGTGCATCAATTGCTTAGGTTCTGTTTCTGTGACCTTGCAGAAGGTAAGTTGGTGTTAGTTCCATGATACATCAAAGTAAAGATATTTGCATCTATAAAATCTATAAAAGAGAAAGCCTTTAGAACAGAAGGGTTATAATGCTTCTCCTTGCTGCAAAGAGTGAGTGGGTAAAGTAGATGAAAGAGCTAAGAGGCAGATGATACAGGAACAGGTAAATGAAGGCAGACCTGGGGTCCCCTCTAACCTGCCTGTCCCCACCTGCAGGCCACTGATCTGAGACCAAGCCCCAAAGGAGGGTGCAGGTCCTTGGGAGGTTTAGAAGGAACAGTGAAAGCCAAAAGCTTTTCAGTCTTGGGAAGAAATAGGAGCTTCAGCAACAAGGGAAATAACCATGCGCCGGGTATAAGGAGGACTATAGGGGGACAGAATCAAGATGTAAAGACTCCAAAAGCCTGCCAAACGGCACTGTCCAAAGTGCTTAGAAGGTCCTTGGCTGCCTGGGCTGGGAGCTGGGGAGGTACTGTCCAGTACCAAGGTACCCCGGGGCAGAGGCTTTAGATCTTTTGGATCTCACTCTGTCAGTAAATGCTAAAGTGTGCATTGTTAATATATTCATATGTACCTATTTATAAGTGTTGTATCTGCACCCCTAGAAACAATACAGTATTAAAGTATAAAACATACATAAATATAGATCTGCCTTTTTTTTTTTTTTTTTTTTTTTTTTTTTTTTTTTTTTTTTTTTTTTTTTTTTTTTTTTTTTTTTTAGAGAAAAGTGAACAAAACAAATGTAAAAAGAACTTTTGTTTTCTTCTTGTGCCCCAGTGGGCTATCTTGGAGACCATGAGTCTTGGTGATCCAGGGACACAAGATCAGGAGCGAGGCCAGATATAGGCCCTTGGGAACTTTCTTAATCTTTGTTTGGCTCAGTCTTTGAAAAGCACATCATAGTTCTAGTTCCAGTTCCCGCTGGTTTAGGGTTCAGAGATGCTTGTTCATCTGAAAGATGATTTTAATATGCTCTTTTCAGTGGAAAATCTTTGGGGGCTATCAAAGATTGCTGACGCATGTGGGGGGCAACCCTGTAAGAGTTACAACCCTGTAACCCCAGGAGAAATGTGGAAATGGGGGGGTTAAGTGAGTGCATTATAATGGTGCAGAGCCAGTTAATAACCTACATGTGCTATATGTTCTACTAAGAAAGTATGTCGCAGAGAGTCTTCCTCTTCTTGTTGGGTGGGTGGGGAGAAGAGTGGGTGCTCATGTTCCTTTCCTTCTAGAATAATTAAAGAGAGGATTTCTTAGAATCTACTACAAATACAAATAATAACCTTTACAACTAGGTTTGATTAGGGTCTGGGATTCAGTCTAAGCCTGTTTCAAAAGTATAAGGGCAACCGGTTCAAAATTTTCTTCTTTACATTCCTCACTTATATCTTCTATGTTGTTTTTTATAAAGAAGAAATTATTTTCAGCTAGCTTTCCTTCTAGAGTGTGGCTTAATTTTGTATCTTCTGCCACTCTCTCATCTTCATTTATTTATCCCAAGGATAAAATAATTCCATCCATTCACTGATGTCTTCATTAACTTCATGTATCCACTGATTTGAACACTGTTCTGGGAACTGGGATACCCCTGGATACTGTTGTTGTGATTTAAGTGTCTCCTAAAAAGTTCATGTGTTTTGAGGTGGAAATACCCTTTAGAAAGAGAGCTTTGGCTTTATTAGTGGATTAATTTATGGGTGGATTCATAATTGATGGCATTTTGGGGAGATGATGGCAATTTGAGGTTGACCTAGCTACATGGAGTGGTTCGTTGGGGCATGTCCTTGGGGATAATATTTTGTTCCTAGCTACCCCCTCTGTCTGCCTGTCTGTCTGTCTGTCTGCCTGTCTGTCTGTCTCCATCCCTTTCTCTCTCTCTCTCTCTCTCTCTCTCTCTCTCTCTCTCTCTCTCTCTCTCTCTCTTCATCAATTGAACACCTTGTCTCTACCACTCCCTTCCTCTATGGTTTTCTGTTCAGCCAAGGCCTAAAAGCAGTGGAACCAACTATGAATGAGTGGATTGAAACCATGAATCCAGATAAATACTTCCTCTTTGAAGTTATTATTCTCGGGCGTTTTATTACATCCATAGAAACCTGACAAAGACAATGAGTAGCCTAAGCAGGCCTACTCAGAGGCTGAATCGCTGGATGTGTGAAGGTTTGTGGGGTGTCTCTTGAAGTGTAGAGCTTCTTCTTGGGCCACTCCGCTCACCGTTTTGGCTTCTTTTTTCCTGGTGCATTTATAATTTCAAACTTATGTAAAAGAAACTTTGTGCCCAATTCTTTTTTAATCCTTTATTCATTTATTTGTCACAGGGTCTTGCTACATAGCTTGGACTCGTAGTGATCCTCCTGTCTCAGCCTTCCTAGCACTGAGATTACAGGCTTGTGCCACCTTGCATGGTTTCAGTGACTGGTGCAGTGCACCCAGGGTTCTGGGGCTGGCAGGCCCTGTGGCACTAGGGATCCAGCCTGGGTCCTTGTGCTTGCTAGGCAGGTGCTTAGACCACTGAGCTATCTCCCCATCCTGTGTACCTAGTCCTTGAATGTATTTACTAAGATTCCCATTTGGGTCAGGTACAAAAGATTGAATTAATCACTTGTCCACGTCCAATCTCTATTTATTTATTTATTTGCCATTTTTGTTTTCTTTCCTTGTCCCCATCTCTCACCCACTCCTCACTGTAGGCACCTACTTTAACATACTGGGTATATTTCCTTGGCTGTGTCAATATGTTCATGTAAAATATGCTATGCAGTTTTTGTCTTTCATTTACAAGAGAGTTTACTATAGATTTTGCTTTTCCTTTTAAACATATTCTATCCTTAACCTTTCGTTGCAGTCTTTTTTCATATCTTCCTATGTTTCTCTATACACTTCTAATTTCCTCCTTCCAAATGCTTTGCAGAATCCTGAAATTGCAGCCACTATAAGTTGTCAAATGATGTACACTTACTTTATCCTTTTATCAGAAACAAAGGCACTAAGCATCCCTTTTCATGTAACCTGGCAGACCTGAGCACACCTTTTGTGTGACTGCAAGGTCATGGGATATATGCTTATCTAATTTTTGTAAGTATTTCCAGGTTGTCTTTGGAATATCTGTACTAGTTTACTTTCTTATCAATAGTACCTGAAGAACCGTGTTTCCGCATATCTCTGACAATACGAGGAAGCTAATAGCTTGAATTATGTTTTTCCAGTGGTTGATGAATCTGTGCCTCCATATGGTACAGTAGACACTGTGGTGTTTCCCAGACTTCCCTGCAGGAATTATTTATTCTGGTAACTAAAAATGTTCCTGGCTGATTATTTTCCACTGTCAGCCCTCTCCAGGAATTAGGAGATGAGAATTTCCTCACCCACTTCAGGCATCTTTCCAGAAAAAGTCTGCGTCCAACACCTAGCTGGTCTGGCCACTTAGTTTCAGCACTTTCTCCCTTAACTGGACACAACTGGGAAGGACATCCCCAGCCACAGGCTTCTCTGAGGGACCAAGTCAGTCCTCTGTCAAGACTGCATTGCAACCCGCCTCTTCCTTCTGCCTGGTCCTACTGCTTTCCTTGGTTCACATATATTGTTCTTGAGATTATTCTTGAATAAACTTTTAAGGCCAAGTTCCATCTGAGAGTTGCCTGTTGGGAATGCAGTATCCAGTGTTGGTATGAGGAGCAGGGTGGTTGGAGGAGGCAGACGCTAGGGTTATAGAGCTGGATTACCTTTGGATGGCTGCAGTGTAGCTCACATTAGTAGTGGGTGGGACACAGTTATCCTCTGAAAAATGTAGCTATGGCATAGCTGGGTGTAGTTGTACATACTTCTAAAGCCAGCACTATAAGGCTGTGGCAGGTAGACTACTGCAAGTCTGAGGCCAGCCTGGACCATATAGAGTATGAGACTACACTGGACTATGTAGTAAGAACTTATCTCAAGAAAAAAAAAAGAAAAGAAAAAAGAAAAATAGCCATGATATTGTTAGAACTTTCATTCACCATGAAGGAAACTGCTGGTCCAATGAAAATAATATTCCCTGATGAGTATAATATATCCACCATTTAAGACAGGCAAGGAGGAGTTGGGGAGGAGTGTAGCTCAGCGACGGTGTGCTTCAGTAGCACACATGCAGCCCTGGGTTCCAGCCCTGAGACTGAACGCATGGGCGAGGTGGGCGCTAATCATACACACATCAAATTAGGTAGGAATTTCCAGAGGAAATTGACACTTTAGAAAAAGATATTAAATGGTGAGGATGGATCAACAACTACTAGATTTGAAGTTAAGAGGGAGATTTTGGTGTTCAGGGACTGAAGCAGTCATATATCAGGGCTGAGACTCAAACATAAAAAAGAAAGTCTCCAGAGACATTTTGATTCTCAACCTAAGTAGACTGTTATGGTTGGACAATAGCATAAATTGTGAAAGAGCAGACCTCCGGAATGTCTCCATCAGCACACTTGCAAATGTGGAGTGGCCCGTGCCTTCATGCCTGGACTAGCATTCTTCCTAACTGGAGACTCTACAAAGGCCTCAACTTTACAAATAAGCAGCCTCCCAGTGAGGATGGTGACCCACCTCTCTTCCTGCCACTAGCGCTATGACTAGGGTAAAGTAAGAAAATGACCCAGCTGAAGAAATATTGCACCCATAAAGGAGAAAATGAAACACCAATAAAGGAGAAATGGGTTCAGACTAATATATTAGTAGGGACAGAGAGGGTTCCTAAGTGACAGGTGGTTGAGAACTCCAGGCTGAAAAACCAGAAGTAAGTTTGGAAAAGGGAAAGCTCTTGACATGTGAGCACTTTCTGAAATCTGAACTTCAATATGTGGCTAAGACTCTGGAAGATAGTTCTAATGTGCTGCAAAGATACAGGAATTAGCACTGGAATTGCCATGGAAGGTTAGAAACAAAAATAGAGATGACTGAATAAGTAGTCTTTGAAAGACTTGGAACAATAACTGTCGGCCCTGGAGGAAACTGCATTTAGCAAAGCAGTAGACGGCATGCTGGTAAGAAAGCACCTGTGTATTCAAGAGGCTCCATAATGGTGTCAAAAATTTAAGAAGGTCTGAGACTTTAAGGGTTTTGCCAGCTAACAAGCCACACTACCACAGAGTCATGAATTCTTGAAGAAGATACAGGATCTCAGGGTCAGAAATGAAGGGCTTTATTGCTCACTCAAGGCAATGCAGAAAATGCCTGGTGACACTTGCAAACCTAAAAAGTTGCAATATAGCAGAGGAAATTTGAGCTTATGTGGAAGGAGAGACAGACAGACAGATAGATACCGAGAGGGAGAGAGAGAAAAAGACTTCTATATTGTAAGGCTGTTTGATATATAAAATTTTCAAAAAGTAGTCTATAACAGAGGCAGTTAATACCTCTTCTTATCAGATGTGCATAATCTTTAAAGACTTGTACAGAATTGCCACCCCAAATAAGCTTTCTTTTCTGATCTAGAATTGATAGCAAGAGATGACATTTATGATCAATTACGATTGGCTTCAAATACTTTAGTATTGGACTGATTAAGCCTTAGAGTCTAATTCTCCTTTTTTGCTCATAGACGGCCTTACTGAACTCTTTCTTCAGACTATAGAGGAAATGAAGTTCTTTTGCTATCTTCCTAAATCTAGGTCATAAAATATCTTGTAGAATTTTCTTGCTCCTCATAGAAACTTCAGCTAGTATGTAAAAGATTCATCTACATCAATAGAGAGACAGCACCTTGAGGCAATAGGCAGGAGGAAGCCCATTTATCCTTCATTTGGGTGGGGGCCTGTGCATGGTGCTTTCATATGCTTCTCACATGACTAGAAGATATTTGAATTTCTCTGAGTAATGACACCTGGTGCTGTTTGGGTTAGAAGACTCTCCTAAATGAACCCTACCCAAAGTCTCAATCAAAATATCATGATGTGTTATGAAACTGTTATTGTCTTATGGCACTGGGAGCAAATAGGTAACCAGAATATTGTAGACTCCAGATACCTGTTAATAGGTGCTCTAAATGACAGATGCTCCCGATGCTTATTCTGAGACACTGAACAAGTACTTGCAGTGAGTCATATGTGATTATGC
The DNA here is from genome assembly GCA_004027165.1 of Ctenomys sociabilis. Taxonomy (NCBI): domain Eukaryota; kingdom Metazoa; phylum Chordata; class Mammalia; order Rodentia; family Ctenomyidae; genus Ctenomys; species Ctenomys sociabilis. Next base: position 35,180 of record PVKA01018180.1, read on the forward strand.
AGTCCAAGTGACCTAGAAGAGTGACAGCCAGAGAATCACAACCCATAGGGAAGTATGGAGATGATTAAAGAGCACACTGTTTCTAAGAGCAAGCTGGATGGGAGGCCATGTAGAGGACTGCTCAATCTATGTAGGAGTAAGAAGCTAAGGAGAGATGATGAGGTGAACGACTATCTACATACAAATAATCTCTCTGCACCATTTCTTAAGCTGAGTCAGTTTTCTGGCCTGGAACACATTGTATGGGAATAACCAGATGCCCAGGAGGAAGAATCCTGTATCTTTAGAGCTGTGTGCATTCTAACAATTTCTCTAGGGCTTCCTTGAGGAGACCCAAAGAGTTCATGGCCCTTTGTTAAATGGGCTTACAGAAACCGAGTAAGAGAAGGAACTGGGGCCAGGCATAGAAAGATGCACTACTTATTCTGCTCAGGTTTGGAAGCTCAAAAAGCTAATTTCATAGAAGGAAAGAACAGAACAATGGTCAGTGGATGGTTAGGAAGCAGAGGGGTAAAGGACTACAGGAGATTGGATAATGATTATCAAAGTATAATTACATTAGGAAGGCTAACTTCTAATGTCTTGTGGCACATTGGCCTGAATAGAGTCCACTACAATTTATTATCTGTTTTATAAAGAACTAGCAGAGAGGAATTTGAAGTTTTCCATCACAAAGAATTGGTATTTAAAACAGGAGGATGATTACAAGTCCAAGCTGCATAGTGAGACATTGTACCAAATACATTAACAAACAAATGGTAAATATTTAAGGAGAGGAAATGGCAGGCATCCTGTGTCCTGTGTCAAATTTTTACACTGTGCCCAATAAACATGTACAGTATTCTGTGCCAATTAAAAATATTTTATTTTCCTCTCTGACTTTTTCATTTTATAGAAAGACAAATATCAATGAGATAGTTTTGAAGCTGATTAATAGGACAGTTTCAATAATTAATACATTTTACATTGTTATCTTCCTAGTGGTTATCCATAGTACAAGAAGGAGAGAGGATGTCCTGTCAACACACTATTACTACCAATCTTTCTTCTCATAGAATTGAGAAAACGTAGCTGCATATCTATCTTAACCATTCTGTATATACAAATACAAAATTAAAATATTTTATATGCCACTTAAAACTTAGCCCATGGCCAGGCACTGAACCTTGTTATGGGGTTCCTAGCATAACTGGCTGTGGGTCATCAAGTGACCCTGTGGTCAGAACCTCCCACAGAAGATACATCTTATCAGACATACCAAGTCACAAAGTTTGGATGAATTCAGCAGCCACTTGGTGTAAGATGGAAATGACTCATCTGGGACCCGGCCAGGAAATCACACAAACATGTGGCTCAGATTGCAGCATCACTCACAGTGCTACATTAGTGTCCCTCTGACCAAACAGAATAACCCTCATGACCAAGTGGAAAGGAAAAGAAACCTGAGTTTGGTCCATAAAGGGCTTGCCTTGGTATATGTGTAAGCTCTGGTGGTTTTAAGTATGCCAGGAAATTTCTTGGCATTTTAAGGCATTCTTTAGTTTCATCAAAAGATGGTCTAATAACAACCAAAATATGCAGTGTGATCAAAATATAACATTTAAGTTTTAAAAATGCCATTGCAAAAGACACGTTGCCATCAATCTCCTTTAAAATATTACCCTTTGCTTCACAAGTACTTATCCCATCATTCTTGTCGCTTTCTGCAGCACATCTGGAAATCTCTCATGAGTGTCTTCACACAGTGTGATCGAAAGTGGTGACTGCTCCTGCCAAGTGCCATCTGGTGGAGAGATAAACTTTTATAAAGATATTTGGTGTCTGCATTCACCTTATTTGCCAGGTCTGGTGCTGAGCAACTTCTGACTCTTCCCCAACACCAAGATGACTAGGAGAGGAGCACATCTGGGAAGGATTCAGGACACTGAGGGAGCCTCAGCACAGCTAAAGATACTCGTGAGGAAGGACTGCCTGGCCTGCTTCAGAAAGTGATGAGAACGAAAGCAGGATGAGTGCTTTTGGAGTGGGACTACCTTGAGGGGCTTAATGGCGAGGTGTCTTTTAGTTTTGTTTTAATTTGCCATCACCATAGCTTTCAGTCCAATTGTGTGTGCTTCCCATAAGCATGGACTGACCCTAAAAGCATGCTTCTGACAAACATGAGGCAGAAACGGCACAGTAATTTTCAAGGCTTGATCATGGAAGGTGCTATATTTCCCTGATGCATTTTCTTATTGAGATGCTCTTTTCCTAGAACCAAACCACCATGCACTGGGAAGCTAAGAACATTGGATGGCCATATGCAGTTTTATCATCCCTTGCAGCAGCTGAGGCTGCAGTGAGCAGCCAGTCTCAACCAGCAGATGTTTGGTAAGAGGACTTCTTGTAATTCCATCCCCAATCATCCACTGTCCCACCTGTTGCACAGAGTAGAAGCAGGCCACTCTGGTCAAGTCTTGCTCAGATTTAATTATGTGGGAAAGACAAATGTTGCTTTAAACCAGCACAACTGTAGTCATGTTTCAGTAGATAACAGAAACAGCAACACACCCCAGCCATGGATAGTCCCAAGTGCAGTGGCCAGGGGAAAGCCTACAAATGGGCTATAGTTTTGAGTAGTATGGCTGGCTATTTTGTTTATAGAGGTGAAATGGCCCAAGGTTTGAGTATATCTGGTCTGATGGTAATAGCAAATGACCTGGCCAGTTTATCAGGGACTCAAAAGAATGCCGAGTAGATCTGGAACAACATAGACTGAGGTAGATATACGTGCATCAACAAAATGACAACGGTGCAAAAAAATTAAAAATAGGACTATATGGTCCTGTCTGCAGAAAGCATCACCATGGGAGAAGCCACAGCCTGCAAAGTTGGCACAATAGCTTGCTCAGGTGATGTGAACCTGCATCTGCCTCTGCTGTTACAGTGAACACAGAGGGCACGTGAATGACTGGCCTTAGGGACAGGTATGGGAACTATCTATGGGTCCAATGGCCCAGGCTTTTCCTCACCCAGGCTGGTCTAACTCCTGTTACTGCTGAAAGTTAATTGCCACCAACATAAGCCAAAACCAAATTAGTGCTTTTTAATTTGACACCATCTCTTGAGGAAATACCAGATAGAAAACTAAATATTTTAAAGCCACTCATTTTTAAAGGAGTATCGGCCAGGGAGATAGCTCAGTAGAATAAGCACTTGCCTGGCAAGCACACAGGCCTGAGTTCAATCTCCAGTCCTACCAAAAAATAAGTAAAACCTTAGGGGCTGGGGAGATGGCTCAGTGGAATAAGCACTTCCCTGGCAAGTTCAATCCCTGGTTCCACTAAAAAAAAAAAAAAAAAAAAAAAAGGTGTCTCAATTTATTTTCACTAAATAGACACATTCTTTTCCTATCACTTGCCAACCTGTATGAGGATTTGCAGAGTATTTAATCTATCACCATATTATTCCTCATAACATCATATTAGAACAACTAAAAAGAAGGACTTCATCTAGAAGTGTGTACAGAAGAATGCATTTAGTCACCAGCAGTGCCACTTGGATAGCCTGATACTCCCATGTTCAGTTGGGATGTTGTCGTAGTTTGTGGTTTTTGCAAGTAAAACAATACAGTACAATATAATACACATTTTATAAGATTATTTTATAATGAGTCTCCCAAAGAATCATATACAAAAAGTGCAGGAAATCTGTCCACACACTGAAGGCCAAAGAATCGAACAGAGGGCCTGGATCCGAATATGCTGCATGAGTGTAGCTGAAAACTTAGAACTCACAACAATGCCACCCACAAGGCCAAGTAGAAGCTCAGAGCCCATGACAATATCTCATGCAGGCTGGCTTCACATATCTGTGCTGGGAAGGCCCAAACGTCCATGGTGGAAGCTAAAATATCTGTGCCATTGGGATGAAGGCTCTATGACAGCAGGCTGAGGAATCTGCACTGGAGCTAGGAAACAATGTTCAAGATAAGTACCAGAACTCACCCCAAGCCATCCTCACCACAGCCATCCTCAGAAACAGTGAGGTCCCAAGATCCTCCAGCAATGAGAAAAGCTGAGTTCCCATCAGGAAAGCCAACATGGCAGGCTTTTCCATGAGGCTGGACAGTGCATCATCTCTCCCTCCAGAGCCAGGAAGCAATGCTCCAGATGAGGACCAAGCTCCCTAAAATGAACTGTAGTCATTCTCAGCAACATTGAAGTCCCGAGCTCCTCTTCTGATAAAAATAGCCAGTTTCACCAGGAAAGCGAGCATGACAAGTTCCTCTAGCAGAATAGTCAAGGAAAACAAGAAGCTTCCAACAGCTTTGCCAAACAGCTGCCCTAACAGCCTCTGAACAGCTTCTCTAGTTCTGCCTCTTATGCTGCTGGCAACAATCCTCTGCTGGGCCTCCCACACCCAGAATCATGCTAATTCAGTTCATCTGGGTATAACAAGTTGACCACCAGCTGCAATCCACTATAGATGCCTGTGGATAATTACAGCAGTAACAGAAAGTCTTCATGACCAGGAGTTGGTTCTTTGGTGATGAAGGTCTGGACCCCCTCAACTGCTAACTCAGTTTTAATGTATTTCATGTTGCTATACAATATGCCTGACACCAGATGAGTTATAAAGAACAGAAATTTATCCAAAGCTCATGACTTTGGAGGCTGGAAAGTCTAAAGGTATGGAGCCAGCATCTTCTGGACACCTGGTAGGGGTCCTCTTATTGCAGCATAACATGGTCATAGGGAGACGGAATAAGTCTCTCATCTTATGAAGCCATTAATGCCATCACAGGGTCCCCACAACCAGTCTCATGTAGTGATCCTCCTGTTTTAGCCTCCCCAGTGCTTGGATTGCAGGTGTGTGTCATCATGCCCAGTCTCAGTGGCTGGCTTGGCTCATGCTTAAGCCACTGAGCTATCTCTATGGCCTGCCTAGAGAACTTGTAAACTGAAATGGGTCTAAGTGATGAGTTGCTGGACTATAGTAAATGCTGTGATATGCCTGCCAGAACCTGACTCAAGGATGAAGACTTATTGCCCAAGTTTCTGGAAGTTCTTCTGCTTAGCAACTTGCAGCTATTAACCTGTTTTGGGAATTGCGTTTGGCTGAAGAAACTGTAGTATTGGATCCAGGGTCAGTCATTATTTGATAACTTGGTAGATCATTTAAAGTCTAGACCCTTTGCCCCAAGGTCAGGAAATTTCTAAAAGACCATCTGTTCCGGGTACTTATTCCTGCATTATAAATCACTCCAAAGCTTAGAGACTTAGAAGAATGAATTCCTTTATTGTTTTTGCAAGGTCCTGTGGGTTCAGGAATTTGGGAAGTCATTAGGGAAGATGTGACATAGGGTTTTTTGTATGGTTTCTGCCAAGAGCAACTAGAGCTGCACCAGCAGCTCCTGAAGTAGCAGGAGGTGGGCTGAACTCTGTCTCTATCTCTGGCTTTCTCTTTCTGTCTCTCTGTCTCTGTCTCTCAGTCTCTGTCTCTCAGTCTCTGTCTTTCTCTGTGTCTATCTCCATCTCTCTGTCTCTGTCTCTCTGTCTCTGTCTCTGCTCTGTCTCTGTCCCTCTCCTCTCCCTTCCTCTCTTTCCCTCTCTGTAACATCATGGCCTTACCATGAGCTCCTCCATATGGGCTAGTAGTCGGGGCTTTGTCACAGCACGCTTGACCTCAGGCCTATCTGACTACTTACATGGCAGCTGAATCCTTAAAGAATAAGTTTTCAAGTGAAGAACTTGGAAACCATATCACCTTTGGTAGTCTAGTCCTAAAATCCAGAGTACCACTATTGGTTGAAATTGATTTTTACAAAGGCTTGCCCAGTTCTAAGGAAAGAAAACATAGACCCTACTTTTGCATGGGAATAGGGTTGCATTGTAAGACAATGTAGCATAAGAGATGTTGCTGCAAGCATTTTTGGAAAACACATCGCCACACTAGGCCACTTTGGAAGTCCCCTTAGCTCCTACAGTGTGACCTTTGAGTCTTCATTGACAGCTCTGCCCTCCAGGAAACCTGACCTGCAACAACCTGATAGCTATTTAGATTTCACCTGCTGACAGCTGCATGACATTGTCTCCTCTGTCCATTTTTCTACTAACTCCTAGTTTTTCTCTATTAATTTTTAGGAATTCATAGCACATTATAAATATTTTTCTCAGTTTTACAAGATGTGAATATCTTCTCTCAAACACCATCTTGCCTACAATGCTCTTTACCTTATAGATATTTAAACATTTTTCATCTCTTTATTCTAGTTTTTTATTTTTTTATTTTTTTGTGTGTGTGCACAGTCTCTCTACCCAGCTCCAACTCAGAGTGATCCTCCTGTTTTCAGTCTCCCAAGCACTGGGATTACAGGTGAGCATTTTTTTTTTATTTTAAAGAGAATAGAAAAATAATAGATAAGACATTAAAAAGGATACAATTAAAAAAAATAACAAGATACTAAGTGTTCAATAGTGATTTTCTTCAGGGTAGTTGCTCAGATTACCAGATATAAAATTCTAAGCATGTCAATTCTAAAATTGGTCAAAGTAAAAGTTTTAAGCATTAGCTGCTACCTTAAAAAAACTAATAGAAATTAGTAGTACAATTACTTTAGCTGTTCTTTGTGTATATACATAAGTGACTTTTCCCTTCCTTTCCCCCCCCTTCTTTTCTCTTTTCCCTCATCCCAGTTATTTATTACTTTTGTTCAGCTTTTTTCCCTTTTACTATGTCTACTGTACCTTTCAGGTTTTATTTACTCTTTCACATTCTTACACTAGGGAGAGAATACAATGTTTACACAGGTGAGTTTGATTTATTTCATTTATGTGTATAGCCTCTAGTTTTATCTATTTACATATAAAAGCCTCAAGTTTATCTTTCTTTATCACTAAGTAATATTTCATGCATTAAAAAAACCCCACATCTTTGTTTTACCTATTCAGCAGCTGATGGGCACTTGGGTTGTTTCCAAGACCTAACTATGGCATATTGCACTGCTATAAACAGGGTGCACATACATCTCTGTGGTGTGATATTTTCAGTTCTTCTAGAAAAATGCCCAGAAGGGGAAGAGCTGGGTTAAACGGGATTTCTAATTCTAGTTTTTTGAGGAGTCTCACCACTGATTTGTACAGAGGCTGCACTAGTCCTCAGTCCCACCAACAGTGGAGAAGCATTCCTTTCCCCTATAGCCTCTGCAGCATTTGTTATCACTTGATTTCTTTATGATAGCCATTCTTTCTGAAGTTAGATAGAATCTCAGTGTCATTTTAATTTGCCTTTCCAAAATGATCAGTGCTACTGAACATTTTTTCATGTATTTATTTGCTATTTGTATTTCTTCCACTGAGAAGTCTGTATTCATCTCAGATGCCCAGGTTTGGATTTGGTCTTTTGAATTTTGGGGATCTGATAATTTTTGGTTCTTTATATTTTCTAGACAGAAATTTTCTTTCCCAATTTGTGCATTTTCTTTTCACTCTGTTTGTAATTTCTTTTGTAATGCAAAACTTTTCAATAAGATGAGATCCCAGTTGATTATTCTTTGAAGTATTTCCTTTGCACATTTTGAGTTATCCCTGCATCCCTGGGATTCCACCTGGTCATGATGTATAATCCCACTGCTAATATGCTGCATTCTATTTACTAGTATTTTACTGCATATTTTTGTAACTATGTTCATTAAATAGTTTGGCCTATAGTTCTCTTTTTTGGTTGGGTCTTTTCTGCCTTTGCTATCAGTGTAATATTTGCCTCCAGAAAGACCATCTATTCCAATTTTCTGAGGGTTTTGTTTTTTATCATGAATGAATGTGGGACTCTGCAGTTGGTTTTTGTTCATGAGCCCTCTGCCTACCCCTATGTCTTCAAGATTTCTACCTACTTTCTCTTTCTCAGTGGATTTAGTGTTTCTGTTTTAATGGTTATATTTTTAATTTTTACTTTAATTTAGTGAAAGGTGATAGACCTGGATCTGCTTTTAGTTTTTGGCATGTGACAAGCCAGTTTTTCCAGCACCATTTATTAAAGAGTCCATCTTTCTGAATGTGTTTTACTCCTTTGTCAAAGATAAGGTAGCTGATCTTTTTGTTAGTAGTTGTGTCTGCATCTTCCAGTCTGTTCCATGGATCCTCCGGTCTGTGTTCTTTGACAGCATCCTGATGATTTTATCACAGTAGCTTTGCAGCATAATTTCCAGTTACGGATTATGATGCCTCACCCTGCCATACCTTCATTTGGTAACATTGCCTTTGCCACTGTAGGCATTTTACGGTTCCACATAATTTTTATTTATTTATTTATTTATAACCAGGGATTGAAATTAGGCTCTTGAGCTTGCCAGGCAAGCACTTATTCTACTGAGCCATCTCCCAGCCCCTGAATAATTTTTAGGAATATTTTCTTTAGTTCTGTTAGGTATGATGATGGCATATTGATTGGGATTGCATTAAATATGTATAACAATTTGGGGATTGTTATACATATTGTTATACAGTTCCTATCCAGGAGCAAGGAATGTCTTTCTATTTTCTGAAATCCTCTTTGATATCTTTTATCAGAGCATTGTAATTTTCATTGTGTATATTTTTTACTTCCTTTATTAGAGTAATTCCTAGTTCATGTTCTTTCTTTTTTTTTTTTTTTTTGATGCTATCTAAAGGGTGATGTTTTCCTAATTTCTCTGTCAATGAGTTTGTTTTTTGTCTGTGTAGAGGAATGCTATTGATTTTTGGGTGTTGACTTTGTATCCTGCTATGCTACTGAATTTGTTTGTTAATTATAGGATTCTCTTGGTGCAGTTTTTTTGGGTTTTCCACGTAGAGTATCATGTCATCTATAAATAATGATAGTTTACAGTCTATCTTTCCAATTATAATTCTTTTTATTTCTCTTGCCTTTTTGAATGGCTTTGGCTAATGCTTCCAGAACTATATTGAATAGGAGTTGTGATAGTGGACATCTTTGTCTTTTTTTTTCCATTTATTTTTATTTTATTAAAATACAAATGTCAATCAGACAGTTTCAAGACACCTTAACCATACAGAGTCGATGAATTAATACATTGCAAACTGTTTTCATAACGTTTTGGTACTGTACAAGGTGCATACATGAAATTATATTTACAGGTTTTTTATAGCTGAATTATATCAAAGATTCAATAATT
>PVKA01018181.1:0-44341 GCA_004027165.1 Ctenomys sociabilis
AAAAAAAAAAAAAAAAAAAAAAAAAAAAAAATTAAAATTGAAAACATAGAGAACACTAAATACTATCATATTTCAGTAGGAAAATCTGTATTGAATTCACATAGAGCCCAAGTTTTTTAAAATGAAGTAAAATAGAAGTTACACTGGTTAACTTTTTGTTACTATGACAAAGCAAGTGAGGTACAATTTAAAAATGGAAAGATCTATTGTGCCTCATTGTTTCAGAAGTCACAGTTCATGGTTGCAGTCCATGTCAATGTTTTGCTGGTGGTATGGCAGACTGTGGTGGTAGGAAGTGGTCTATAAATGGCTCATTTCATGGTGTCCAGAATGGGTACTGTCAAAGCCTGGGAAAGAAGACTTCAACATGAGTCATGGGAAGACGTCTGAGACACAAAACCTAACAGTGGTAAAATGAGAGAGAGGGAGAGAGATGGACAGACAGAGAGACAGAGAGAGAGAGACAGAGAGACAGAGAGACAGAGAGACAGAAACAGAGACAAAAAGAGACAGAGACAGAGATAGTGCACAGAGAGAGAGAGAGAGAAAAATAACAGGAAGAAAGACAGACAGAAAGACAGAGAGAGACAGACCAGGGCATTAGAAACAGAAATAATCAACAATAAGAGAAAGTCATATGTTTAATATTAAAATATAACTGTGCACTCACATTTCAGGACTGAAAGAAATCCAAGGTTTCAGGGAAATCACTATTGCTAGGAACAAAGGGAAGACTTGAAAAGCGTAGTTATCTTTTTTGAGATGTGGAATTGAGAATGTAAACCTTAAAAGACAGAAATATTGTGGTTACTATAAAGAAACTTAAGATGCTGAAGTGTGTGCCAAGGAGCATGCATCTACCAGAGCTGCTTTTTACTTCAAAGGGAATGAAAAAGGAGTTTTATTCTTTAAAAACAAATTACTAAGCAAAAGAATTGCAAAATTATAAAACATAGCTACGGCCTTTGAAAAGAATATATGTTAAATGAAATATATTTTTTCACCATTAAAGTAAAAATTTTTTAATTATAATTTTATTTTATTTTGAAGAGTAAAATCAACAGCAAGAAAAACAAAAACAAAAACAGGCTAATGTATAACAATACATATGTTATTGATTTGCAAAATATGGATAGCTGATTGACAATGATTGATATATTTTCTATTTTTATCACCAAATCTGTTGCTCAGATTATCAGGTATAGTTATGCAAGATGGTATGTCTGATTGAGTATTGCCACATTCTTTCAAGAAAACTTTAAGTTTTGTTCTTGTCTCTTATTTTCATTTATTACTTTTTAAAAAAATTACTTTAAAGAAAGGATAGTAATAATTAAGATGACATTAGAAATGGTGCACTTTGGGCTGGGGAGATGGTTCAGTGGAATAAGCACTTCCCTGGCAAGTCCAAGGGCCTGAGTTCAATTTCCAGTTCTGCAAAAAAAAAAGAAAAAGGAAAAGAAAAAGAAAAACAAAGAAGAAGAAATGGTACACATTTAGCAGACCAAGATGACAAAATGACAGGTATTTCAAACATGGTTTTGGTATTATACATTGCTGTTCTCAATGTAATTGCTTAGTTCACAGATATCAGCATAGAGAGTCAAAGTGAGAATTCTACCCATTAATGCTATTATCAAAAAACTGATGGAAATTCTTAGGACAATTGCCTTAGTCATCTTGTATACATACATGTGTGGTTTTGCCCCTACTTTATTTCCTATCTTTTCTCCTTTCTCTCTTTGTTGTTCAGCCTTTAAGTTCTGTTAATTTCCATTTAAGTGTGTCTATTATACCTTTCAGTTTTTATTTCTTCTTTGAGTTATTATACTAGGGAGACAATATGTTATTTACACATGTGGGTCTGTTTTATTTCACTTATGAGTATAGCCTCAATTTGTATTCACTTAACTACAAAGAATTTGAGTTTGTTTTCCATTATAGCTGAGTAATATTCCATTATACAAAAATACCACATATTTTTCACCTATTCCTCAGGTGTTGAGCATTTTTTTTGTTTCCAAGATTTGACTGTCACAAATGGTGCTAATATAAACATGGGCACACACATATCATTCCGATATAATGTTTTCAGTTCTTTTGGGAAAATTCCCAAAAGAATAGTTGAATTGATTGGGATTTCCAGTCCTAGCCTTTTATTTTAACAAGAGGATTATTTTATTAATAAGTAGTTATTACTCTGAACTTTTGGTCATAAATTATTATATAGTCTGATAATACAATGTCTTATATTAAGATTGATTTCCTGAGACTGAATGTGTAAATACATGTTCACTGTTAAGTTTCCAGTTTTTTCTATCTATTTTAATGTGTTAACTTGTAATTTTCGTCAGCTGACTTTCAATTCGTTTTATTAAAGCAAAACACTGCTTACAAATAAAAAATTAAGTAGTTATTAATAAGTATAAGTATTTTTCCCTCCAGGTCTTTTGCAGATTTCCTATGAAATGATGGGGGTGCATGGCTCTGGTCCTGGCACAAGACAAGCTGAGGCAAAGATCCCACAGGTTCAAGGCCACCCTGGGTACATATTTCCAAGCTAGCCAGAATTACATACTAGCACCCTGTCTCCAATGTAATTTCCTATTAAGTATATGTACAGTAGTAAAAAGACTTCTGCTTTGGACAAATTCCTCAAGTATTTTCTCATATAAAATAGTTCCAACTATATAGGGTCTGTAGTTGGTAGCACAAAGTGCCTGGCTATCTTTATTATGTCTAGAAAAAAAAAATTGTTTGTTTGTTGCCTAGGGCCAAATGCAGGGCTACCCCTGAACTAAATCCCTAGCCTCTTGATTTTTATTTATTGTTTGGGTTTTTGAGGCAAAGTCTTGCCTGGGCTACTTAGCCCTGGGTGGTCTTCAACTCACCATATTCTTGCCTCAGCCTTCAATGCTGGGACTTGAGGTATGAGCAACTACCAGCAAAAAATAAAGACACCAAACAACCCAGACTCAACTGGTAATATTACCTATGCTGAGTCACACACATGCACAAGCAACTTTTCTGTTAACAACTCTGTTAATAATTCCAATAAATACCTTTATTTCACTTGAATGTCTACTTCAGTAGTCAGACCCCAGAAGGAAATGCTGTTTAAATAGTAGGTTTAGATGGAAAAGCTTGTATTTTTACACAAATTTGGACAACTTCTTTTGCAAAGTACCACTGCAGGATAAAGCTTCCATCAAGGACTCATCCTTGAACCACAGTCCCGAGTCACAGTTTTATTGCAACCTTCAAGATACCTTTTGTATCATTCGACTCCAGGAACACCCCGATATCATTGTACAAAAACTGCAGAAATAAAAAAACCCAAAAGATGCTTGCTCATACACTTCACTGCCCTGAACATTCTCTATGTAGGCCCCAGTATTCAGGTTTGCTTGTTTTAATGAGATGCTGGTTTCATGATCGGTGACTTTCCAGAAACTTGAGGTTTTCAGTTCCTGGGCCAGTTGTCTGTCCGGTTGAAGGGCATGGTTTAGGTTTAGCCAAGTTCTCCCCACACAGGTTGGCTGCAGACAAGCTAGAGCATCTCCAGTCCTAGACTTTTGAGGAGTCTCCACACAAATTTTCATAATGGTTGTACCAGTGTAGATTCTCACCAGAAGTGGAGAAGGGTTTCTTTTTCTCCACATCCTCTCCAGTGTTTTTGTTTTTTTTTTTATCTTTCATGATATCCATTTTTCTGGGGTAAGATGGTACATCACTTTTGTTTTAATTTACATTTCTCAAATGGCCAGTGATGCGGAACATATTTTCTTGCATTTATTTGCCTGTTGTATTTTTTCTTTTGAGAAGTGTGTATTTATCACAAATGCTGATTTTTGGATTGAGTCTTTCAATTTTGGGACCCTAATAATGTTTAGTTATTTATATATTCTAGATAGAAGAACTTTTTCTGAGTAATCATTCTTAAGATTTTTTTCCAAATTTGTGGGTTGTCTTTTCATTCTTCTGGTAAGTTCTTTTAGTGTACAAAAGCTTCTCAATAAGAGGGGGTCCTACTTCTTCTATCAAGTATTTCTGGTGAGGTTTGATTTTTGTTCTTGAACTGTTTGCCCACCCCTATATTTTCAAGATGTTCACCTGCTTCCTCTTCCAGGAGATTTAGTGTATGTGTTTTAATATTTAGATCTTCAATGTATTTTGACTTTAGTTTAGTGCATGCTGAAGACCAGGGTCTAGTTTTATTTTTTAAAATATAGAGAGCCCAGTTATTATAGAAACATTTGTTAAAGAAGCTACCTTTCTTCCAATGAACATGTTTGGCTCCTTTGTCAAAGACAAGATGGCTGAGTATAGTTGCATCTACATCTATCTATTCCATTTATCCTCAGAGTATCATGTCATCTGCAAATAATGATAGTTTAACTTTATTGTTTTCCAATACCCTGCTAATTTTATCACAGTAGCTTTGTAGTATAATTTTGAGTCAGGGGTTGTAATGCCTCCTGCCTTGCCTTTGTTGCCCAGGATCTCCTTTGCTATATTACATCTATTCTGGTTGTAAATAAATTTTAGGAATGATTTCACTAGATCTGTGAGGTGTGTTGGTGGTATTTGGATAGAGATTGTTTAAATCTGCGTAACAATTTTTGGAGTATGGCTATCTTCACAATGTTGGTTTTTCCTATCTACGAGCAGGGAATATCTTTTAATTTTCTGAAATCTTCTTTGATCTGAAGTATTATTTCAGAGAAATTTTCATTGAATGCATCTTTGACTTCTTTAGTTAAATTAATTCTTAAGCATTTCATTTTTCATGGTACTATGTTTAAGGGTATTGTTTCTCTAATTTCTTTCTCAGTGTGTTTGTTATCTGTGCAGAGGAATACTACTGAAATCTGGGTATTGACTTTGTAACCTCCTGTGCTATTGAATTATTATTTTTTATTAATTCTAGGAACTTCTTGGTGGAGGTTTTTGGTCTTCCTAATAGAATATCATGTCATCTCCAAATAATGATAGTTTAACTTCTTCTTTACCTATTCGTATTCCTTTTATTTCTCTTTGCTCTCTAATGGCTCTAGCTAATGATTCCACAACTATATTGAATAGGAGTGGTAATAGAGGACATCCTTGTCTTATATGTGAACTGAGAGCAAAAGATTTCAGGTGTTTCTCATTTATATTATATTTGCCATTGGATTGTCATAGATGGCTTTTATCAGATTGAGGTACAGGCAACCTATTTCCCTTTTCTGTAGGACTATGATGATGAATGAGCATTGGACTTTGTCAAAAGCCCTTTCTGAATCAATTGAGATAATCATGTGGTTTTTGGAGTTGGATCTATTGACATAGTGTATAACATACAGATTTAAGTATGTTGAACCATCCTTGCATCCCTGAGATGAATCCTAACTGGGCATGGTGTATAATCTTGTTGATAATTTTATGTATTTTATTTGCTAGGATTTTATTGAGATTTTTGCATCTATGTTCATGAGTGAGATTGGCCTGTAATTCTCTTTCTTAGTTACATTTTTCTCTGTTTTTGGTATCACTATAACACTCGCCTCAAGGAATGATTTTGGAAGTACTGATTGCTTTTTTGTTTAATTGAAGAGTTAGAGGAGTATTGGGATTAAATCTTCTGTAAATTTCTTGTAGAATTCCGCTGTGAACCCATAAGGACCTGGGCTTTTATTTGTCATAAGGTTGGTTTTTTTTTTTTTTTTTTTTTTTTTTTTTTTTTTTTTTTTTTTTTTTTTTTTTTTTTTTTTTTTTTTTTTTTTTTTTTTTTTTTTTTTTTTTTTTTTTTTTTTTTTTTTTTTTTTTTTTTTTTTTTTTTTTTTTTTTTTTTTTTTTTTTTTTTTTTTTTTTTTTTTTTTTTTTTTTTTTTAGTACTTTTTCCAGTTTCATTCACTGATACTGAATTATTCTGAGTTCTTTTATGTTCGTGATTCAGCTTTGGTAGATTGTGCCTTTCTAGGAATCTGTCTTTTCCTCTGTGTCTTTGAATCTATGAAATAAAGATTTTCAACGTAGCTATTACTGATCTTCTGACTGTCCACAGGGTCTGTAGTAATTTTGCCTTTTTTGTTCGTTATTGTTTGAATTTGAGATTTTTCTTTCTTCTTTTTGATGAGGTTAGTTAGGGCTTATCAATTTTGTTTAGTCTTTCAAAGAACCATCTTTTGATTCATTAATTCTTTGTACTATTTTCTTTGTTTCAATTGCATTAATTTCTGCTTTAGTATTTAAAATTTCCTTCCTTCTTTGGGCTTTAGGTTAGGCTTGCTCTTCTTTTACTAGAGGTTGGATGTGCAACATTAGTGTATTTATTTGTGACCATTTTGTTTTCTTAATGTGTGAGTTCATAGCCATAAATTTCCCTCTAATAACTGCTTTCATTGCATCCTATAAATTCTGATAAATTGTTCTTTAATTTTCATTGAATTGCAGATATTAGTTTCTTGTTTAATTTCATTGTAAACCATTGACTGCTGATGAAGGTGTTATTTAATATTTCCCATTTTATGGTTTCTTTTGTCCTTTATTTCCAGTTTCATTGCACTATAACCAGATAATATGCATGGGGCAATTTTTGTTTTCTTGAATATACTTAAGCATGACCTATGACTAGTTTGTGGTCTATTTTAGAAAATGTGCTATGTGCAACTGAATAGAATGTGTATTCAGATGTGGTTGGGTAGAACACTCTATGAATGTCCACCAAGTTCATTTGTTTAAAGTCTGGATCAGTTCTGCTAACTCTTTGCTAATGTTTGTCTTCCTGACCTATCTTTTATGGGATAAGGGGATGTTAAGGTCTCTTAAGATTGTATTATTGGATATTAGATTTTTCATGTCCATTAAGATTTCTCTTATATAGTTTGGAGCTATATTTGGTGTATGCATATTTATGAGTGTTACCTCTTCTTGTATTTCTCCCGTAACCATTATGTACTGGCCTTCTTTATTTCATTTGACTTCTTATTTTGAAGTTCAGATTTTCTGCAAACAGAATTGCTACCCCTGCTTTTTTCTGAGGTCCTGGACCATATTGTATTGTTTTTCATCCTTTGACTTTCAGCTGTGAATTTCTTTATGAGTTACTTATTTTTCTTGTATTCAGCATAGTGTTAGACTTTGTTTCCTAATCCACTCAGCCCATCTATTTCTCTTAATTGGTGAATTGAGTCAATTTACATTGACGGTTATAATTAAGATGTATTCAATTATGTTTGACATGTTAATTACCTGCTATTGGTTATCTATTTTTCTCCCGTGTTCAACTGTTTGCCATTTTGGGTGGGTTCTTTCTGTTCTCACTCATGAAGTTGTGTTCATTTCGATCCATCTCTAGATGTAGTCTGCATAGGGTTAGCTTGGTCATCATGAATTTCTTTAGTTGTTTGTCATGGAAGTGTGACTTTTCCACTAAACTTGACAAAACAGTTTTTCCAGGTATATCAGTCTGATTTGGAATTTGTTTTCTTGCATTCTTTAAAGTACTTTTGATTTGATGGTTTGTGAAGAGAAATCTGCCATTATTCTGATGGTTTTTTTCTTTAAGTGTGATATGTTTCTTTTCTCTAGTAGCTTTTAGTAATGCTCTTATGCTGAATTCCTGGGATCTTGATTATTATATGTCTGGGTGTGGTTTTAATTGGGTTGATATTATTTGGTGTTCTGTATTCCTCAGTTACCTGAATGTCTGATTGTTTCCCCGTATTTCTGGTCTCACTTCTGCCCATATTTTTTTTTTGCATCATTTGTGTTGACTCCTTCTTTCTCATTGTTGTCTATTATAATGTCTTATGCTGTTCATCCTTGCATTGTCTTGTAGATGTTGAATTACTATTTCTTGCATCTTACTTGTTTTTAGATGTTTCTTTACCTTTTTATTCAGTTGCATCAGTATCTCCAAAGCCTGAAAGTCTATCTTCACTATCATTCAGATGTTTTTGCCAACTTTAACTGAGTTTTTAATCTCTTGAATTTCTCTGTGAATCTGCTTCATGTATTATATTTCTTTTCTATATTGCTTATTCAAGGTTTCCATCATTCTATTCTCCTCCTTTTTCTCTCAGTCTCTTCTTTAGAAATACTTAATAATTCTTTCATTATGGCTATCATTTCTTTTTTTTTACTTTGGAAATTATTTCTGATATGATTTCCTCTATACTTTTCTGCAGTTTCTTTACTTAAGTCACTATTATTTCAGAACTTTCACGTTTGTAATTTCCAATTTCTTCTGTGCTAATGCATTTTTCTGGTTAGGTTCGGGTCTGAGAATGCTTTTTACTCCTTCACTTTGTCATTTTGTGTAGCGCTGTCCTCTGACCTTTGGTGTAGAGCTTTGGTTCAGTTATTACCTAAAAACCTACTGATATTGTTTTGCAAGGCGGTCATATGGTTAAGGCAGCCACAGTTTTTTTTATTTACAGTAGTACTACAATTAGCAACACTGATAAGAGGTAGTGATATTTAGAAATTGACAAACTTTTGTAACTAATGGATTTGTATTTTTAAACACAAAAGCAAACATTATGACTATATAGCAAAGCAGATATTAAATTTAGAATTTCTATTTAAATTGCTTCCACTAAATTCCTCATGATCACCTCCCTTTGATATATCTGCAGTTTTCCAGTCAGCCTAGCTCACCCCAAATACCTGTTGCTTCCTCACTCAATCAAGAGAGAAAAAATGTTCTTGTAGATCTGAGTCTAGCAACATACCTCAGCAGATCAGGCAAGTTTGAACTCATCCAACTGGGCCTGGCTTGGGTCTGGATACTGTACTTGTCTTCATCCTGCTGTGGCCCATAGAAGTGAACCTGCTGTGCCCCACTGGCAAGATGTTCTGCTCCTGAATTACCTGGCTGGGTCTGTCCCCTAGCTTTTCTCTTCAGGAAGTTCTGTTGCAGGATCCCACACCGTGCCAGTCCTCTGGAAGTTCCAGCAGCCTGTTCCACATATCAAGTCTTTCTGTTGGAAGCAAAAAAAATATTTGCAAAGTACAAAATGCTGTAAGCCATCTAAGTTTCTCCACCTGTTTCGGTATTCACTTGGTCTGTCAGTCACAGGTGATAGCATAAAATGAACAAGTGCTTATCCATGTTCATGCAAGGAAACACAGAACAAATAGTGAACGTAAGAAACACAAGTTTGAGCTTATTAAAAATTTCCCAAAGGAGAATTCATGAGGGAGAAGGAAGCTGTAACACAGCACTGACCTTGAATTCAGTGTTGGTAAAACATAACAAATAGAATGAAAAACCTTGTAGTCTACATAAAAGCAAATAAGTGTGGAAATCCATACATTAAGGAGAAGTTAAATATTTAAATTGAAGAAATATAGAAACATCCACAAGGAGTGGAGACAGTATACAAGTCACTCACAGTAACAGGTTACAATGAAGACAAAAAAAAGTACACACTGAGAAAAATCCTTAAAAATATTAAAAACACTTAAAGACAGCAAATACAGTGTCATAAAGGGATCAAAATAAGAATAATTAATAAATATAAAGAAATGCAGTCACATGGTATATAATTACATACTCAGAAAAAATAAACATTAATCATTAAAATTAATTTTAAAATCAATTTTAAATAACATTTCTTAAGACAAAATAATGAATGTACTCTTAAGAGGAGAGACTTTCTGAAGACAAGTTGACTAAAACCTAACACCTCCAAATAAATATTACGATATTTATCTATGTATTCATGGCTTTATTTTTACTAGTAAATGTTCACAGTTCGTAATGAAGGAATCACAATGGAAGGTATACATACACATAAAACAGTTTTAAAAGATCTTTTATTTATTTACTTATTTGGTACAGGGTCTTGCTACACAGCTCAGACTCATAGCAATCCTCCCATATAAGTCTCCCTAGTGCTGGGATTACAGCCATGCACCACGAGGCCCAGTTTCAGTGTCCCTCAAGGTGCATCAGTAATTTCTGGGCTGGCATGGCATGCAGTACTGGATATTGAACTCAGGTCCTTTTGCTTGCCAGGCAGGCACCTAGACCACTGAGCCATCTTCCAATTCCCACATAAAAAATTTAATTCAATCTTTATGCCCTTCTCCTTTCCCTCTTTTTGTCTCTCCATTTTAGGTCCCCCTCACTTTTATAAAAGATCTACTCTGTGTTTCCTACTATGTTTTTTAAATTTTGTTCTTTAATTTATACTTTAGATTTCTCATATGACTGAGCCCATGCACTAGGTAAGATTGTGTGTATAATTTATTCACTTAAGTTTATGGTCTCATAATTCAACTAATTAAAGTGACTATTGAAAATAATGTAAAACTTCAGGTCCGTAGACAAAAAGGGTAGGTCACAGGCAAAACAATGAAAATTAATACTGACTTCAGAAACTAATATTGACCAGAAATTTTTACCAACAACATGGAATACAAAACTATTTAAGAGAGAGAGCAAAAGATGGTGGGAGGGAGTAAGAGAAAAATGCATTCAGATGTATCATGGCCGTGTGCCAACTCCCTGTGATGAATGCAGTTATTAAATACCGCATGCATGTACTAATAAAAATTTTAAGTCATAAAACAATAATAATGGTATTTTTAAAAACTATAAGTAAAACATCAACTTAAAATTTATATCCATCCATGTTAGATATAAACTATTGAAATGAGAATAAAACAGATTTAACTGAAAAGGCCAGAAGATTTTACATTCAAAATTTTTACTAAGCAGAAAAGTTATAACCTAACCAAATCTGGTATGACTTTAGTAAATGAACAGTTCATATTAAATGGTGTAATGGTACTGAGGCGTTCAGTCTTAATTGTGACCTAACACTTTCTGTATATTTAATAGATTAAATTATTTAGAATGTTTCCCCATATTTTTTCCTTTCAAGCAAAGTGATGACAAAAATATTGACTAATATATATTGAACAAATATAACTGTAATAAAAATGGAGAAAAAAGAATGAGATAAAAAGTTCTTTGAGATTAGTTATCTATTATAAAGATCAAATAAGAATTAAAACCTAAATCAAGTAGCTGAATTATTAGTTACAAACTCCATAAGGCATAATTTTAAATAGCATTAAAAATGTACAAGTGTCATGATATCTATGTGAACAAAAGGAATTCAAATCACAAAAATCATAAAAATGACCTTTAATTTCCTCAAAACAAAATATAAATCTATAGTGACATTCTGAATAGAAAGAATTCCTTGAAAGTCTATAAAATTGGCAAATTCAAACACAACCTGGAAAAGTCAACATTTCTATTTTAAAACTGTTATGACTGACCTGTGGTATTGAAAAGCTAAGATTTAGAGACTGAGCTAAGGGATGGTAACAAAGTGAGATGGACAGTCAGTGTCATTCTCCTTCAAGATCTTCCGGGACTCAAGGCCTGACAGGACCCTTTAGAGAAATCCCTACAACTCTGGTGAATCTGGCATCTTCCTGAACAGAGTGCTTATTGATATCCCAGAGGAGAGGAGTCAGCCAGTGTGCTTTGTGCCAAAAGAAGAGTCCCTGAGGAGGGAGGTGTCCCCTAGTGTCCAGGGGTAGCCATATTGTCAAGCAAAGATCATAATCCACCCACACAGAGAATATAACTCTGTTATATTCAGAGGGAAAAAACTAGAGGAGCAAACAGGCTCCTCTAATTACAAGGCCCAAAAAGTAACATATGAGCAGCTTTATACTTGACCTTGTTGAAAACACATTGTGGTTGATATGGCTTTTACTTTGCCTTGGTCTAGAACACTCCGCAGGAAAGCATAAGCAAGAAAAGAGTAATTTAATATCACAAAAACAGAAAATGTTTTAGCTAGGATAGATATACAGTTGCTTTCTTTTAGATCAATGAGAAGATTTGTACTAATATTGTTTAGACAAGAGATCATGCCTGCATCTTGTACTGTGAATAACTACTGTGAACACAACAATATGAAATGTATTAATTGTTTTAACCTGTTTTGAAACTGTCTTATTGTTATTTCTTTTTCATTAAAGAATTAAAAAAGTTTTTAAGAGCTATGTATCTTTTTTATTTTGTTTCTAGGATAAAATACCCAAGAATCACAAGTTAAAGGAGGAAATGTTTAATTTGGCTCACATATGCACTACTATAATTAAAACAAAAGAATGTTAGATTTCTTTGACATATGAGGGTAAATCTGTACACTGTTAAATTCTTTCTACCTGTTGTATTTGGGTAAACACTTCCAAACAAGTAGAGATTAATATTTAGGATAAAAGACTTATGCTAAATTCTATTGAGTTCTATCATTATGGAGCCACTGTTCATCCACCTTTTACTTTTAATTTCTGGCTTCTGTTTGAATAACATGGTAATAAAGTGCAAGTTAAGTGTCAATGACTTGTTAGTATTCTTGCTGTCTTTCTCAGACTAACAAAAGATTATGGTTTACAAACAAGTTTGTCTTCTTTTGTCTCATTCAAGTCAGTCAGAGTGTCTCAACATTTGACCCCTGGTAATGCAGGATTGGTACCTCTCCTCAGTTTCAATTCTAAGAAGACATACCCTTTATACTTTTGAACCCATTAGGAAAAAGGAATCAGATTTTTGGGGGTGACGAAGAGAGATAGGATAGAAGAAATGAAGACAGGAAAGGACACAAGAAATATTGTACCTAAAATTATACTTTTAAGATTGCAATTCCAAGGCCAGGGAGCTAGTTCAGTGGAATAAGCACTTGCCTGGCAAGCACAAGGGCCTGAGTTCAGTCCCTGGTTCAGCCAATAAAAAACAATAAAATAAATTTAAAAATATTTGCAATTCCAAGACAGAATTAGCAAGGATAATCCATATCAATGTTCCCTAAGTTTTTATATATTTTACTGTTTTTAGGACCACCACACTAAACATCCCTTCAAGATACTTCAGCTCCATAAAATAGCCAAATTGATGAAGTGAATGGCAGACATTTAATCTTAAAAGAATGGAAATAGCTGAGCATTCAAAAGGTGATTTTCAGCCAACCAATCTTAGATTACCCATCAAAAAATAAAAATTGGGCCATCTCATACTTTCACCTGTAAATGGCCCATGGTGTTCCTATGAGTTGGCTATCCTTTATTTTCTGTAAACAAAGACAGGATAGAAATCCATAGATTAATAAATTCCACAGATTCCCTCCATCAATAATAAATAAATAGTCCCACTCCTACACTATAGTGTGACTGTCTGTTTTGAGGAGCCCACACTCCATCTCTGTGTGTGGAGTTCTAAATTTCTGCCTTATAAAATCCTCCTTTAAAAATCTAAAATCCTTGGTGAATGTCCCACTGTTGTCATTGGTTCCCTGGGGCTGGACACATCCAAGTACAAACTTGACTGTAAACTGAAAATGTTTCTTCCATGAAATATCAAAAGGCTAGGAGAGGGTTATGGCTACAGCTAAGAAGTCATCCTCACATGGGAAAATTCATGGTAACCTTTGTCTAAACCTCTGGATAATCTGATCTTAGTGTAAACAAGGGCACTTAAATCCAACAACCTAAATAGAGTTGGCAGTTTCTAGTCATTGTTCGGGAGAAGATTGAGAGAGGAATTGAGTTTAATTAACTGGTAAAACAAACAAGATAACAGAATCCATAGTTTCTGTAAAGCATTAGTCACAATATTCCATAAAGCAGCATTCAAAATTGCTAGACAAACAGAAAATATGACTCATTGTTAATAGGCAAAATAATCAATGTAAATTGAATCTGAGATGACTAAGATATTGGTACCAGCAGAAAAGAATTTTAAAATAGCTGTTATAACTATGTGCAATGATGTAAAATAAGTGTGTTTGTATAATCATGAGGAGGTAAGGGACATCATCACAGGAACCGAAATGGTAAGAAAGAACAAACTACATTACAGGATTGAAAAATAAGAGGGATGTGAAAATTCTCTGAAGTAGCTTAATGGCATGACGAGGATCAGAGGAGACAAAATCAGATAATTTGAGATTGACCCAAAGAAATGCTCTGATCTGAAGTCTAGAGAAAATTGTTGCAAGAGCATAAGTAGAGAGCCTCGGTGCCTTGTGACTAGATCTCACAAAGATGAATGTTCATACAGTTGAATCTTCAGAAGGAAGGTGATGAAAAGAGAATTAGCCAGAAATGTGTTCCATTTGGAAAGATAATGCCTGGAATTTCTTCAACTGTGTGAAAAGATGTCCATTACAAAACACAGTCAAAGCCCATGACATCAGTGTGCACAGTCCATTCAGGGACTGGATAATCAAACTACTGAAAATATTTCTAGGACATCTGAAAGGGAAAAGAAAATTTAAAAAACCATATTTGGGGATGATGAAGCCGATGATAGCTAACATTTTACCAGAGAATGACATGCAAAAGATAGTAGGAAGATAATTTTTAAATTGCTGAAAAAAATCAGTCAAGCCAGAATTTTACATCCTGTGACAAATGCTTAACATGAAATAAATGCTTTTTTTTCATAAATAAATAAATAAACCCTAATACACTTTGTCACCCACAGACCAGTGCAAAATAAAATGACAAATGATGTGTTTCATGTTGAAGAAAAATGATAACAATCAGTCAGAGTTGGGAGGAGGACTAGAAGCTATGGGAAGTGCTACATGTGGGTCAACAGAAAATACTTTTGTTTTAATTTCTTTAAAATCCACGTGACAATATGAAATATATATTTGTTCTTTGTGCACATTTTTTTTGTCACGTACCTGCTGGAATACGTGAAAGCTCCAAAGTGATGTCTCTTTGTACACTAACAAGTTTACTGATGGCTTGCAGCCCCTGACAACTTGGGGACCTGCCCCTGGAAATACCAGGGAAGCACTAGAGCTTTGGAACTTCCAACTTTCAACCTCAGGTAAGGGCAAGGTAGGATGAAAGTGATGTTGATCACCATGAGCAAGGACTTAACCAATCATTCATATGTGAAGAAGCCTCCAGAAAGCTCCAGAAAGACAGAGTTCAGAGCATTATCACATGGACAAACACAGAGCGGGTTCTGATGGGCGTGCTGGGCCCAGGAAGTGACAGTCACTGACCCTCTTTTCCCCATAGCTTCCCCCTATGTTTCTCTTCATCTATATACTTCAGTGTATCTTGAATGTTAAACTGATAAAATATAAGTGCTTTTTAGAGTTTCGTCCACAATTTTACCTAACTAATCCAAACTAAGGAGGCAGTTACAGGAACTCTGATTCATGGATAGCTGCTTAGAGGCGTAGATTAAAGATCCTGGGGCTTACCATTCATATCTAGAAGGTCAGGCAAGCATGGGCACTGAGTTCGCAAACTTGAAACTGATGCTTCCTATAGAGAGCATCAAAATTTAACTGAGTTGGAGAGCATTCAACCAGTGTCCACAGCTTGATATTAAGGAGAATTCCCCACTTTTGGTGAGATGGCAGACTTCAGTGTTGATTGTGTGGATGAGAGTAGAAAAAAGACAAGCAGTTTAAATATATAAATGCATGTATATATGGAATAGCACATGAGAATTTTTAAAGTAAAAACAGTAGTACTGTACTATGGAAATTGCATATGTATTTGCAATATATATGAAACATATTAAAGAATGAGGAGAAGTCAAAAAATGTTTAATTCAAAGTTCTTACATTATATAAATGTTGACAAATATATAGTACAGTGACTACTACAAAAGCATTTTTAAAAAAGCTCAATCTAATGAAAATTTAAAATAGAAGTATAAAATTCTACAATAAGCATAAAAGAATTCAGAACACAAGAAACAGTAACAAAAGTAGATGGAAGGAAAAGCAAACAAAATAATATATTAATGTACTTGCAACAATATCAAAAATTGCATGAAAGGCAAACTGATTAAGCTTTCCAATAAAAGGTAAAATTATGAGAATGGGCAGGGAAAAAGATACAAATATAATCTAGATCTATTCATAAAACAATAATTACAAAAAAGCCAACAATTAAGGAGTGAAAAAATGGATCCAGCATAAAGCTATAAATATTAAATTGAGTCAAAAATTATAATTTAGGTTTAAAGGTAAGTAATAGTGCAAGTAACAGAGTGATTAGTGATATTCATTAAGTATTATGCAAGGTGAAAATTAAAATATTCATAATAATTAAAACAGTATTATAAGTTTGTTTTGCAATATTATAAAAAAGATATATCACCAGAATACAGAAGACATCTACACAATAACTATATAGATATGTAATTCATAGATAAACACATAAGTGGACTTGTATGTTCATACAATGCATTACTTCATCCTTGACATTATACATATATATGTATATATTAAGTGATACACTCAGCAACATGGATGAGTAGTATAAATTTTTTTTCCAAAATCAAACATGAAACAATAGGATAGGGATATAGCTCAGTAACACAAATGACTGCTTGGTATGCACAAAGGAGTGAGTTTGAATCCCAGTACAAAAAAAAAGTTAAGTGATAAGAAATCCTGTACAAAAAAACACAGCATATGCAACATGTTTCCATGTAAAATTTTATGGTGGCCCAAGCCTGTAATCCCTGCACTCCAGGAGGATAATGGAGAATGATCACGAGTTATACCACAACCTGTTGAATTAAGGGGCTTTGAGAGACAGTGCCTCAAAGGAAAACGGCTCAGTGCAAAAGGACTGGTTTTGTTCCTTGACAGCATAATAAAGAAATAAACAAGCAAATAAATAACAGGGCAAAGTTAATATATGATTAAAATAAGAAGAATATTGCTTCTGGTGTATTGAAGATGAAAACTGACATCGAAGAGATGAAAAATTTCAAGAAGAGATAACTTGATAGGTGTTTGAACATGGTTATCCATTTGTCAGAAATTGTTGAATAGCTTATTCATTCAGTGTAAGTCATTTTCTTTCAAGTGAAGGAAAAAATAACTTTAGTGCAGATGTGCTTGGGTGCTTGAAACTTTAAAGTAATTCAAAACTGTAGCACATTTTTATATTAAATAAATTGATGTATGAACAGATGTGCAGTAAGGTATAAATAGCAAATCACTGAGGGTAGGAAAACCTCAATAGTGGGCCTGTGGCTCTTTATTGCTCAAATCTTTCAAATTTTTTGTTCATTAATTAATATACAATAAGACAATGGGAAAACAAATATGTCTTTCTCATGTCAAATTATGAAAATTAAAAAGAAAGCAACTTTGTCAACAATTCCAGATTAAAAATAAAATAAATGCTATAACTGAAAAAAAAACCAAAAAACTAAACCCTCATCTCTCCTAATCTATAGCTTGCAGTAGTTTTCAGAGGAATATACAGAGCTTTAAATACTTGTTTCAATAAAAACGTAAATTGAGAAATATCTTTTTTATTTCTCTACTCTAATCTCTAAAGCTATAAAAAAATCTTAACAGATACAGGAAATAAAAAATAAAAATGAAATTAATCAATTGTTCACCTTGCTATTTAAACATTTTAAATACAATGTTTAAATAGCAAGGTAAACAATGGAGGTGGGATGGGGAAAGGAAGGTAAGGAGAAGAAAAATAATAGAAGAAATTGGAAACAAAGCTTTTGTAAGTAAAGGGGAAGAGGGCTGTAAGGAGGAGAGGAGAATGGGAAAAAAGAAGAAGGAAGATACATTTTACACAGAAACAAATTCCCTATGTGATTGTTATGTATGTCTAAAATGTACCAAAAATACTTAATTATTAAAATTAAAAATGGTTTTAAGGGTCAGGGAGATGGCTCAGTGGAGTAAGCCCTTCCCTGGCAAGTACAAAGGTCTGAGTTCAATCCCTGGTTCCACCAAAAAAAAAAAAATGGTTTTAAATCTAAATACTGATTCTTTTAAAGGGTAACAAAAACACATATTAACATTTAATTCAGCCATGAAATAAAGCAAGAAATCTTATTTTAGTTGATTATTTTTGGTAATAGTAATGATTTAACAATTCACAGGGACAGGGTAATGTCGATAGAATCCTCAGCGTTTCATTAGGCAGTACAACCACATATCTAGGACAGTTGATTTGATGCCTGTTTGAATTACTTGTTTCTGTTCTTAGTTACTTGTATATAATATTCATATTCCTTCATATAAAGCAGGCAATGATTGAGGCCAAGAAATACTGGAAATCATGACAGAATACTTAATGCATAAAAATGCAAAATGTAAACTTGCATAAAATAGAAATGTTCGTAGGAATGTACAATAAGTAAAACACAGCAGCACAGCCCGCAGAAATGACTGGTTTCACGTGAAAGGTCAAGGGAGATGCTGACGACAGCAAAGGACCAGAGCCACATGTTTCCAAGAGATCTTTTCATCAATTGATTGACATCCTCTGCGTGGGCCTGATACTATATAAATATTTCTGAAACCTTCAAAACCAGAAAGAAAAGTTGGGTGTACCTTCTAATGGGAAAATATTAAATGATGCATGTGGTTGTAACAGACATTAAGGGATCACAGGAGATCAAAGGGTACACAGCTAAGAGTTTGCCTCCGGCCTCAAAGAAAAACTAGACTTGGACTTTTAGGCTTCCCAGTGCTGAGCGCCTTCTCCCCCACAAAGCTCCTCCACCACGCCTCGCTGCCTCTGCGAACTGTGAGACTCCTCCTCCGTGGAGTGCTGCGTCTCTGTGCTGAGCGAGTAGCTAACACAGAGGCTTTCTTCTCCACACTGAGGTAACGTTGTACGGGAATACGGGAATACTGACTGAAGTGGAAAAGAAGAAATGCAATGTATTGGTTATCAAATAATATTTTCTGAAAATGTTAGAAAATATATTACAAAACAAACTTTTATAATAAGTTTTCTATTATCTGATAATATATGAAAATTAAACCAAAGTAAATAGTTTTCATTGGTACAAAAAATAACCAGTAAGAGGGCACACAGAAAAAATTTCATTTAAATTATAGCAAAATATACTTAAGAAACAATTAGGAGAAGGCCAGCCAAATAGCTCAATGGATTAAAGTACCTGCAAGCAGGCTCAGGGGTTGGGGGTTCAATCACTGGTGCTCTGCAGGCCCCCATCCCTGGGGCACTCAGATGGTAACTGAAACTCAGTGTGGTGGGTGTGTCTGTGATCCCAGGTCTTTGGAGCCTATAAACAGGTGGATCACTATGAGTCCACTCTAGTAGTGAGACCCTGAACACCCTGTAGACCCTGCCCTAAAATTAAACAAAAAAAAAAAAGAAAGAAAGAAAAAGAAATAATTAGGAAAACTTTGACCAACCAACATTAAGAATCTCTAAAAGCTACTAAAAATATTGTAAAATACACAAAATAGATGTGTAAAAGGAAAAACAAAATGCTCCTTGTTTTTGGATTCAACATCACTTGTAAGAATGACAAACTACAGGTTTTTATAGGTAAATGGAAGCAACTAGAGAAACTAATAATACTCCTAAGTGAAATAAATCAGAGCCACATGTGTAAATTATTAAAAACAAAACATTTGCATATGTCTATGTGTACATTTGTTTACTTTTGTCAAAGAAAGCAAGAAGAAATAAAAAGGGGGGATTAAAATTGTTGCCTTTAGAAGGTATGAAAACATTAGAAAAGGTAAAAATAGGAAAGATATGTTTCTGAACATTTTGTTCAATTAGAATTTATTGAATATTTTATGACTTGACTTTTGGAACATATTTTCTGTTAAAAATTAGCTCAACGAAGAGTTGAAAAACATCTAAAATTTAATACAACTACAAAAATAATTCCATATATAATTACAAGGAAGAAGAAAATAATTTATCTATACAAGTTCAACATTAAATACTCTATATTACCAGGGGAACATAAGGACAAAAAAATTTCTTTTCTTTTATTTTTTTAACATATTTTTCATGCAAGGTCTCACTACTCAGATCAGACTCATAGTGATTCTCCTGTTTTCAGTCTCCAAAGGGCTGGAATTACAGGGGTATGCCACCACGCCCAGTCTCAATCACTGTCTCAGCACACCCCAGGGGCAGGTCTGGCAGGGCACACCAGGACGGAATCCTGGTCCCTGCATCTGCCTAAGCAGTTGCTTCAATCTGCTGAGCTATCTTGCTGGCCCTCAAAAAGAAATTTTGATCTTTAGTTAAAAGCCTTATTTATGATAGATTTGTGTGATATATTTGAAACTGATTCTCTGAAACTTTATAAAAAATAAGAACACATATTGAAACTGATGGAGAAAAGAGTTGCAAATTGAAACAGAAGAGGAAGAATAATGTAGTATATAATTTGTGGTGTCATTATAGATAAGAGTTAATTATTTTTAAATGCATATTTTCTATATCTGTCCTGAAACTTTCAGTAATGGTATACAGTAGCAATATGTATACTTAGCAGATAAATTTTGACTTAGGAAATGCAGTTCCTTGGGAAAATTGGAGTCTAGATCTCTTCAGGGTAATAGGGTAAAATTAAAACAGAACTATGCCAGAGAGTAAGAAGCTGTCAAAGTTTGATAGAGACATGATAGTAGAACGTTGAAGACATGTTTGAAGACTTTTCCTATTGACAAAACTTGGAATAATAGGAATGTCAAAAAATGATGAAAATGGATCATGACACACTGATTAAGAAAAAATCAATAAGACATAGTAGTACTAATTTGCAAAGAGAAGGGGAGGAAGGAAATCAAGCAAAATCAATTTTTTTTCCAAAAAAAAAAATGGGAAGCAATGCATGAGAAATGGTCAACTTTTGAAGAAAAAAATACTATTTGCAACAAACATTGTAGTAATTAATTCACAAACCTTAAGTTGATGGAGCCAGGCATAGTGATGACACAACTAAAATCCCAGCACCTAGAAGGCTGATCAGGAGGACTACAGGGAGTTCAAAAACAGTCTGGGTGATATAGTGAGACCCTACCTCAAAACACACACACACACACACACACACACACACACACACACACACACACACACTATTGGATTAAGTAGTGTTGGAGAACATGTACTAAGTATATGATCTTACAGTTAGTTATTCATTCTAATGGGAATCATAAAATTATTGAGAAGAAACTTGGAAATCATAAATTTCTCCAAATGGTCAAATTTAATATCACAAATGTTGGAGAAACTAACATCAACATTTTTATTAATTTTATTGAGAAACAAATGGCAATGAGACGGGTTCAAAACTGATTAATAAGACAGTTTCAATAATTATTATTTTTTTTTGTCTTTTTTTTTTTTTTTTTTTTGAGACAGGGTCTCACTGTGCAGTTCAGGCTGTCCTTAAGCTCACTTTGTAGCCCAGGCTGGTCTCGAACTCACAACAATCCTCCTGCCTCAGCCTCCCTAGTGCTGGGATTACAGGCATGCGCCACCACGCCCGGCAGTTTCAATAATTAATACATTGCATATAATTGTCATCATGGTGGTTTTTCATAGTACAAGATGCAGACATGATATCCTGTCCAAATAATATTAGTACAAATCTTTCTTCTCATTCAATTAGGAGAAAGTAGCTGTGTATCTATCCTAACTATTTTGTATGTACAGATATAAAATGGTCCATTTGTATCATTTTTTTGTTGTTGTTGTTTAGTTTTGTCAGGGATGGATAGTCCCTTGCCATGTAAATATTGTAGGTGCATGAATCCAGCAAAATAATCCAATATAGTCCAGTAGTCAATAGTTGTAGTGGGTTATCCATAGGACTGGCAAGGTCAGAAGTTGTTGACTTGAGCCCATTACAGCTCAGCATATTAACATGGCTTTACTTTTCATTCCTTGTTTTAATACTTTCCTGCTGGATGGTTAAGACCAAGATAAAGCAAAACCTATATAACAAAAAAATAACTTTTCTATCTGACAAGGTCAGTCAAGTCCCCTCAGGATTTAGCCTGAAACCCTGTGTTACAGTTTGTAGAGCCTTTGCCAGTGTCAGCCATGTGGATGAGTCACGGCCATTGCTTGGCCAATTTGCCCTCTCTGAAAGCCTGAGAGAATGGTTTCTCTTCATCTGACTCACCTTAAGCACACTCTATATCACTGATCACTATCCTCTGTGGTCTCATAATTCACCTTGATCAGAAAATTTGGGACACCATTGAGTTGCATAATGTTAAAGTACAGGTTCTCCTAAATCCTGAGTCCTCACTGACCTTGAAAGGCTAGAGCCACAATGTTAGCTATCCTTGCAGCCCTTCTTTTTATCTGATTTTGGTCTTCAAGCTTAAGTGGTTAATCCTCCAGAGGAAAACTTAATGATATTATTACCCTATAACATAGGCAGGTGAACTTAACCTCATTATCTGTCTTCTGGTATGACTCACCAAGAATGATGCAGTCATGCATGTAATAGCCTTTTTTTTTTTTTTCTTCTGTATTTTATGGAAGCTTCTACAGGTTGTTCAGGGTCTCACTACTAGGTTGGACTCATAGTGATCTGCCTGTTTACGGCCTCCCAAGAGCTGGGATTATAGGGTGTGCCACCACATCCGGTCTCAATTGCCATCTCAGCATGCCCTGGGGATGGGGGCCAGCTCAGCACTTCCAGGGTTGGAAACCCCTGCTCTTGCACCTGCTTGCGGGTGCTTCACTCTACTGAACTACTTTGCTAGCCCCCCATGTAATAGTCTTGTGAAAACATTTATTTGAAATTTCATCATGAAGAATCACAAAATCTAAATGAAAGTCATTCTACAAGACAATAGCAAGCTTTGCTCAAGCCCAAGGATATTTTGAAGAAGGTCAAAAAGGATAGGGAACTATTGTTGATTAAAGTAGATAACAGAATGACTACAGGGAAGAGCACTGATTGGGAAACAGAGTTGGAAGAGGAAGGCAAATGCAACTTTATTGGGACAGCTGGGGAAATTAGTGTATGAAAAGTATATGATAATTGAATCTTAAATTCATTTGGATAAAATTATTAACCATGTAGGACAATATTTTCTCCTGATTACATAATTAAATAGACTTGGCAAACTACTAACGTTTGGTGAATATAAATGAAAGACACTACTTAGTAAATTTTATAAAAATCTAGGAGAAAAAAATAATAAAAAAAATCACATAAATTCTTAGACTCAAACTATTTTTCTTGTTTCTAATGTGAGATAAAACATTGCTCTGGCTTGGTGTGGAGAGACACACCTGTAATTGCAGCTATGCTACAGACTGAGGCAGGGATGCCACAAGCCCAAGGCCAGCATGGTTTTGATCCATTCATCTGGTTCCACTCCTGTGGACTGAGCTGAGGCAGAACATCATGACAGAAGGGCATGATGGAATAAAGCTTCTCACCGCACAGCAGCCAGGAAGCAGAAAGGAAGAACAAAATAGGGAACAAATGTCAAGGAGGAGTTATGGGCCCCAAGTTCGTGTCTGGGATCCATTCCCTTCAGGTAGGCCCTGTTTCCTGTTGTCACCACTATTTACCTCTATTACTAACACAAATATGATCTTTTTCATGTGTTTGGTACAGGGTCTACAGGGTCTCACTATGTAGATTGGACTCATAGGAATTCTGTTTTCAGCCTCCCTATGGCTGGGATTATAGGCCCGCACCACTACACCCAGTACCAATCTCAGTCTCAGCATACCCTAGTAGCAAGGCTGGCTGGGCAAGCCTAAGATCAAACCCTGCTGCTACCCTCTGCCTAAGCAGGCGCTTTAGTCTACTGAGCTATCTGGCTGGTCCTACATTATGATCTTGTCCATTCATGAGTGTACTGATGGAGTGGGAGCCTCAGGGTCTGTGACCTTCTGAGCGCCTCTCTGAGAATATAAGAGTGTTGGGCAGCACTTGAGATCTAAATGTTGACAACACATGACCAGGGGTTAATGTCTAGAATGTATAAAGAATGCCAAACACTGACTAGCAAAAGAGAGCAATAAAAATATAAGCATTAAAGAAGGGGCCTTGACTACAAACACACATTTCTTAAAAGAAGACGTACAAGTGGACAACAGGCATATGATAAATGCCAACATCACTGATCATGGCAGAAATGCAAATCAAAATGACAGTGAGATTATCAGTTCACCACAGTCAGATGGCCATGATAAAGACTAAAGATCACAAGTGCTGAGGACGACCAGAAATGAGAACCCTTACACACTGTGGGCTGGAACGGATGGGAGTAATGTCATCATGGAGAAGAATACGGGGACCCTTGAAAACCACTTAAAGTAGAACCACCATATAGCAGTGCCAATAGGAGCAGAAATGAAGACAGCAAAGTCAATGAATTCAAGTGACATCTAAAGTCCAATATGCATATAACATGATTCAGAATATCCAAGAAATGGAAACAAGGGCATTGTCCATCATCCAGCGACACTGGCTAGAAACAATGCTGTACAGATACACAAAGTAATACTATTCAGCCAAAAGATAATGAAATCCGGTAACTTTTTATATCGTGAATGGAACTGGAAATCATTATATTAAGTGAAATAAAACAGGCACTAAAAGACAAGAACTATACGCTCTCTCACATATGTCGAATCTAGGAAAATGATTTCATAGAAGTTGAAATTAGAGGTCTCAGAGGCAGAATAGAGTAGGAGAGAGGGAAGAATAGAGAGAAGTTAATCAATGGCTTCTAAGGTGTAGGCAGATAAAGCAAGCTGTAGCTGCAAAAACTCAGAATCTACATGCATAATTTAAATTCCACTGTGTTCTCACCCATTAGGGTGACTATAAATAACAATAATGCATTATGGATTTCAAAGGCTAGAGGAAAAAATTTTGTATGTTTTATGATAAATGTTTGAGGGTAAACATGTGTTTAATCTGATTCAAATATTACATGATATACATATATATTCAAACATCATATGCTACTTCATCAATATGTAGTTTTATGTTTTTATGTATTGGTTAAAAGTAAATTTAATTTAAGTAAAGCAGATTTGGTATGAACATTCCTATGTGGCACACAGATTCTTAGAATTAACATTCTCTAAACTGTAAATCCTGTATTCAAAATGCAGTTTTGGTGTAAGCCTTCCAAAATCTAGAAGTCAATTCCTTTCTAAAGAGAAGAGTAACATCAAATGATCGAGATTAAAAT
Organism: Ctenomys sociabilis; assembly: GCA_004027165.1. Taxonomy (NCBI): domain Eukaryota; kingdom Metazoa; phylum Chordata; class Mammalia; order Rodentia; family Ctenomyidae; genus Ctenomys; species Ctenomys sociabilis. The sequence continues at coordinate 24,996 of PVKA01018181.1, forward strand.
GGGATTGTCAAGGGTAATATATGCTCCCATGGGTCTCTCTCTCTCTCTCTCTCTCTCTCACTCTCTCACTCGCTCTCTCTCTCTCTCCTTTTCATTGTAATTGCCTTGGCAAAGGACAAATGCTCCTTGTATTTCAGAGATGCTTTCATGCTTAGATGGCTACAGTACAGGGCAGGCAACTTTTAGCCTAGGACTTCCAGGACTTCTAGGATGTCCAGTAGGGAAGCAGAGTGATGCATATGGCACAAGGCCATAGGAAACGTTCTCTGCAGGTTGTCCCATGGCCATGTGTTGGACTTCAGGCTAATGGAATGCAATTCTAGAGCTATTTCTACTTCATTATGTTCTTTGACTGAATTTGACCAATGGCAAGAACATCGACTGAAGAAGTCATCTATCATTGTGAGTTACTGAATCAGGCTGAAGGTGACTACTTTTGAAAGTTTTATGGTTTCTTTTTTTCCTTGATTCTCTTTAAGTCATTCTGTGTGGCACAGTTCAACTCACTGAGCTAGGAAGCTGATGCAAAATCTGAGGAGATGTATATATATATATATGTATATATGTATATATGTATATATAATTTAATTTTACACTATGTGTAATTTAATTTAATTCACTTTGAATATCCCCACTATCCTTTCCCTGTAGAACCTGTGTAACCAATATACACAGTACTAAAAAGGATAAAACATAACCTTAATGAGTATGAAATAAAAGAAGCTCAAATGCATATTATACTGATGTGTCAGGTGAAAGGAATAAGATGAGTTGAAAGACCTCAAGGAAAGGAAAAAGACATGTTGTGAATTTAACTTGGACCACAATTTCCCGTATCACCTGGAATCATTAAAGGCTGCAAAGTGTAAAGTAAGACAGAGATGGTGAGAAAGTGATCTCTTTATGAGAGAGGTTGAGGGTAGAATGCACTGCACAGAAGTGTTCCAAATGGGAACTTCTGAAAAACATTTCTCAAAATCATACTGTTTTAGTTAACAATATGAAGGTTGTGGGCATTCTTCATATTAGTTCATAAAATATTTAAAAGTTGTTACATGATAACTCAAAAGAATTCCTGATGAGGATGGTGGATCTGGATACCTAGCCAAAAATGAAAGCTCATGCCAAAGCAGCCCTGGCATCTGGCTCCATCACAAAGGCAATCCCTTAGATGCAAAAGCATCTGCTCTCCTGCTTACTGCGTATGTTAAAATGAAAGCTATTCGATAAAATATTTATGAGTATCGCCTCTATTGGTGGCTTGGTGGAAATAAAGTGGTGAGAAATCACATTTCTAATAAATATATGAATAGCTACTCAGCGACCACCCTTGACATGAACATAATTCATAATTCCTTAGTCTTTTTCAATGTGTGCCTTCATGTCAGGAAATTTCACCTAAAATGTCCTGTCTCTAACTCTTACAGTATAAAATAAAGGGACTCTGTCAACATGGACAACAGAAGTCCATTGGTGGGAATTTTTCCTGTTTAAAAAGAATTACATTGTTATCTTGGTCACTCAATAGTTAGGCTGTTAACTATGTTCTGTACCATATGCTGGCATAAGTGCCATTGACAGAGAATCATACTTGACCCTCTTAAAACTTAGCTGTGACTGATTCGTTCTAAAAGGAGTTATAAATAAAATGTAGAAGGGGGCTGTTTTTATGATACTAATAAATATAGATTGCTTGGAGTTTACCTTGAAGCCAAACTCATTTAAGAAAAATTAATTAAAAACAATTTGCCATTTAGTAGTTTTTTTAAAAATGTCAACAGCCAGATCTCTCTTTTAATATAGCACAGAATTTCTAAAATTCTTTCCTTGCTGTCAAAGACTTTCATATGGATGTCTTTTTATTCTGTGATCCCCTACACACACACACACACACACACACACACACACACCAACACCATCACCACCAACAACAACAATAAAAAGCCCCCTTCTTTCCCCTGATCTCTCAATTCTTTATTACACAGATCATCTCAGTCTCTCTGAATTGCCCATTTATCAAGTGCTGGATTGGTTAGCGAAGTGTTACACATATTTGTGTCAGCATTTTGTAAAAGAAAGAAAGTTACCATTTTGTTATGGCTTTTGTCTAAGTGTTCCCCCAAAGACTCAAGTAAGTCATTGCGGAGACTTCTACAGTTTGCAATGAACTCATAGTCCACTAGGATTACGAGTGTAAGTGCTTGCTGAGATTATGGGTTTAAGTACTGCAGGGATTATAGGTGTGAGTGCTACACCCAGCCTGGGGTGCGGAGCAGCACAGGAGGAAACGCTCTCTGTGGCCACTTTGTTGCTGCCCCTCATCCCTGTGTTCTCTCTGTTCTGCCATCCCCCACCACCATGACCTTCTCTCCTCAGTCGTATGTCCCCCTGCCTTGGAGCCAGCTGGGTATGGACTGAAACTTCCACAAACTGTGAGCTAAATAAACCTTTCCTTCCTTCATTTTGGTTGTCAGGTATTTTGTCCAATCAATGAGTGAAAAGTAATGAATATAGAATTTATAAGGCTTTTTCCTTGTATTAACCAGTCTCCTTAATTCTCTTTCTTGTTTGAGTGGGGTTTATAAAGGATAAATGCAGGAATCTTTCTGAATTCAACTTTGAATTGTCCATATTGGTTCCTTCTAGAAATTCCAGGAACTTAAAGTATTGGAGTTTCTCATGGGAAATGACCAAAGAGAGATGGGTTGCTATCATTTTATTGCTTTTCTCAGAAAACAATTGTATGAAAAACAAGAAAAGCAAATGAAATATAGTTATGAGTATTTTGAATATAAACTATACATAATGTTTCCTCAAAGTTTCACAGGGGGCATTAAAATTATGTTTCTCAAATTTTTGAAATTTTTTCAGTTGCTTTTCACTTCATTCACTTGCCTGTCAGCTCTCCATTTCCAAATGTCATCTTCTCATTTTTTCACTCTGTAAATCTTCTTTGTTACCAAACCTCTGTATCCTCTTTGAGTGTTTGTGTGTGCGTGTGTGTGTGTGTGTGTGTGTGTGAGTGTGTTTTATCACAGGATTTACAGAGTCTACAGGGTCTCACTACGTAGACCCAATGTGTAACGATCCAGCCTTGTAGTGATCTGCCTGTGTTCAACCTCCCATGAGCTGAGATTACAGGTGCGTGCCACCATGCCCAGTCTCAATTACCCCCTCAGCATGCTCTGGGGTTGGGGCCGGCAGCCTTGGGATTGAATCCCCAGAACCTGTGTCTGCCTAAGGAGGCACTTTGATCTGCTGAGCTATTTGGCCAGTCCTCTCTATCCTTGGACCTGCTTATCCCTAGCTTGCCTTTGCTTTTATTGTTATGACTAGTGTTTGTGTATTAGCTGCTTGTTTGTACAGTTTTTTTTTTTACTTTACTGCTTTGATTCTTTTCCAATGAAAGAAGCCATACTTGATGAAATACTTATAACTTACCAACATTTATTTTGACCTTGTCACAGCTGAGAAAACATTGGTGTGTGTGTGAAAGAGAAATGATGTTTTTCAATACATGCCATGCACTGAGAACCGTCTTGGTGATCTCTGTAAGGTATGTCACTCGGGTGATGTTTGGCTTTTAGAACCAGTAAGTTCAGTTTTCTTTAGAGACCAAGAATTTTGAGTGGTTTATGGATTTAGGAAGTCCACGTGTGAACACTCCTACAGAGCATGAGGCTGAGGAATCCGGCGTTGACCTCTTACTCTTCTTAGCACAAAACATTGATGTATTACTATAATACCCTTGTGAGGTAACACATGATTACAGCACAAGTCTGTGCTTTGCATGTGGGTTCTATAATGCTAGAATATCCCTCATATTGAATAAAACAGGGGCTGGGGAGATGGCTCAGTGGAATAAGTGCTTCCCTGGCAAGCACAAGGGCCTGAGTTCAATCCCCGGTTCTGAAAAAAAAAATTGAATAAAATATATAAGGATGTAAAAGAGGTATAATAAAAATGCTTCTGAAATCTATTTTTATGTGTATAAAATATATTAAATATGAATGCCACCACATTATTATCAATACTGAATTACTTTTATTAAAACACACAAAATGCTAGTTGGTTTAAAGTGCTGGTTCAGAGTCTATAATCAACAAAGAAACCATACAGGTATTTCTAAAATAATTTGTGCCACTGAAGAAAAAAACAGATTTTATTTAGTCAATTTACTAATTTTTGTGAGCAACTTACTACAAAGTTCCTATGTATTTTAGAGCAGGAAATTTCACATATGGAACAAACAGATTATATTATATATTCCATAGTAGATAAAGAAAGATCACTTACAAAAAGAAAAAGCAGAGAAAAATGAAGGGCAAGAGTGTATGGGTGACTATTTTAGACTGTGCACTTAGGGAATTTTGCTGGTGAAGTAGCAGGTGAGTGTTGGTTAGAAAGAGTTGAAGAATGAGCCATGGACTTTTTCAGAGAAGAGATCCCCACAAAGTCCTTTCAGGAAGGGTTTCAAGATAAGCACAGGTTCCATGGGCAGGATTAAAGTAGAGACAAAGAGGCACACTCTCTTTATTTACTGATAAAAGAGACATGCGGTATAACAATGTCTGTAAGTATAATATCATGTATGCACCTTCTATGATACCAAAACATTATGAAAACACTTTGCAGTGTATTAAGTTATCAAATCCATCTTGTCAAAGTATCTTAGAGCTATCTCATTGATATTTGTATTTCAATAAAACAAAAATAAAAAATAAATAAAAAAATAAAATAAATAAAGTAGAGACAAAGGTTTGGTAATCCAGGAAGGAGCACCTCACAGAAGGCCATTTCACCCTGAAAGGAAGGAATCCTCCCATGTTACTGCATGGAGTGGATTGTACTTGCTACTGGGAAGAGAATAGCTGTTGATGGTAGGAGCAAAAACATGTTTAGGAAGATAGTACAATATTCGTCAAGGGAGACATGGGACTGTGAAGCCTTGGACACTACTTTATCCTGCATTCTAATATGTATCTGTGAAAATAACATTCTGTGTGGAGAGAGGGAGTACCCAGAGTTAGGTGTAGGGAACATCATAATAGGGTTCTTGATATGTGTGTGAATAACTGACAATTGTACAATTGTCTTTCGAAGAAGAGAACACCTTAGAGCAAGTGAAAATGGTCACAAGCATAGTGGTAGGCTTAACTTTAATGGTTGAAGCACATATGCATTGCAGGAGATCCATAAATGGTGCAGAGGACAAGAGTTCCAGAAGATAATTTTGCATATTTTTCAATATACATCTCCCAGGTTGGTCTATAATTTTGCTCATTTTGCACATGCTCTCATAATTGACTGTGGTTTAATCTTTTATAATGGATTCTCAGAATTTGCACTAGGAAGCAATGGTGCTGGACAGGCTCACACGCATTGCTGCAGAATGACCTGAGTTATTCCTTGAAATGCCAAATACCTGGCACATGCAACTTAAAGCAAACTCAAACAGGTACATTGGAAAATTAAGAGGTTCAAGCATTTGGCCAGTTGTTGCAAAGGGAAGACACACATTCTGCAGGGAATTATCTTACCTCAGTCCTTCCATGCTTGGTCCTGGATGTTTTTGGATCATAAGAAATTCTACCCAGGAATGTAATTAGTATTATTAAATCACATATTGTGTGCAAGTAATATTGAAATTTGTGTACTATGAAGGTACACAGAGCCTTAAGACTGGATGACAGAAGTATAATATAGAATGTGGTAGACAAATGGCTTCTCTTCTTCCATCTGGAAAAATCTTTCCTGATGATAAAGTACAAAGACATACACAACACACACACACATGAACAAAAAACTAACAAACCAAAGTTTTCTAATACTCAGCTTTCTTTTCTGAGGAAGTGAACAAAATGAATGATCCCCAAAACACATTTTTATTAAAACATTCAGTATTTTGGTTGAATGGAATTTCATGGTAGGACTACATCTCAAATATTATATTTTTTCACTGAGTTTTCTAAATCTTTGCTTATACTAAACTCTATTCACCTATTCTTGTATCCTCTGCCAAATTTGAACAAAACATTACAAAAGAAAGTGTTTAGGACTGGCCAGGTAGGTTAGCGATTTAAAGCACATGCTTAGGCAGATGCAGGGCCAGGGTTTGATCCCGGACTTGCTGTGCTGGCCCCGCCCCTGGAGTGAGCTGAGATTGTGATTGTGACTGGGTGTGGTGGTGTGTATCTGTAAACCCTGCACTTGGGTGGCTGAAAAACAGAAAAGATCACTACAAGTCTGATCTGTGTTGTAAGACCCTGTAGAACCCGTACTAAACATATATTAAGAAAAGGAAGTGTTTAGTAGTTTTCACCCACTCTAGAGCCTCTTTTCCAAGAAAATGCTAACAGTTTTGAGACAGGAAAGAGGAAAGTGGTATGAGATTTGTGAGACTAGGACAAATAGAAGGAAGAAAAGGATGCCAACATGTGGCATATTGAGGTAGGAGGACAGTTTTTGTTTTTGTGTTTGTGTGTGTCCACACCAGATCAGGAAGTGCAGTGGTAAAAACTCTTATTTGCTGTATCTTCTAGAAGAAAGCTGCTCTTTCTCTTTCTGACAGCAGGAAGCAGAGATAAAACAGGAGCCAGGGACAATGACACAACTTTCAAGTTCATTCCCAGAGACCTGGCTCTTTTGCCAGACCCCAGCTCCTGACAGCAAGTTCAGCTATGAAGTCCCTTATGGACGAGCCCATGGGTGGCTGCCAAGGACCCATGTTCCAATCACTCCCAAGGACTCACTTCTAAGTGCAGGTGACCTTGGAGGATATTTTGGAACTAAACCATAATGCTGACGTAATATATTCATTTAATTTACAAATAGCTTGAAGGTAGTATATGGCATTTTGGTGGTAATGTGAATTGAACACAGGGTCTTCTTACTGAACAGTATGAGTATACACAGTCCTTCCTCTTTTTATTTTTGAGTTAGGGTCTTAGTAAGTTGTTCAGTTTCAGATGAAGTTTCGAACCCTTCTGCTTCATCTTCCCAAACCTCATGGGTTACAGCCATGCACCACCATACTTAGCTGAAAATTGTAAAAATATATGAAGAAATTAATAAGTTAGTAGCATTTGTAAGCTTTAAAATGATAGTAAGTTTAAATTAATATCTCAATAGCTAATTGGCTTAAAGAAATAACATCACTTTTTTAGAAACCACTTTTTTATTTATTAAAGGGGTCAGTTGTCATTGATGATCTTTTAGATCCACTCTGAAAATTTCCGGTGATATCAATTGCATCTGGGAAAACTCTGTATCAAGGCGGATGGATGACTTCAGGTGCTGCACCTGGGGTCAGTATGACTTTCTGCGTACTGCTTCTGTTTCATACTAAATTAAAGGTGAGACAAATCCTTAATACTGCAAAAGAGTGTTGCTCAAATATATCCAAATGGTTAAAGCACAGATAAAATATGACAAAATTGCAAGATTGTTACATTTGAGAAGTAAGTCTGTGGGATAATCATGTACATTGCTCCCATTTTTCAGTTTTTCCCAATTTTAGGCTTATTAAAATCATAATTCTTTAAGAAACATTTTAACTAAAATGGTTAAAAGGCAAAAAAATACTGATATTCCTTCTGTGTCTCTTTTTATGTTTGTCTGTGTCTGTCTATTGCTTTCTTTTGTGTGAGTGTGTGAGTGTGTGTGTGTATGTGTCTGTGAATCATAAATAGAGTAGCTGATTTGTTTTTTACAACAGTCCAGATTTTGAGACCAGAAAATCTACAATGAAGTTTCAGTATCTTAAACTTATCTTTGAATTTTATATTTGTGTTGAGCTTTCTTTCCGGGGAAAAAAAAAAGAAAGAACACATTCTTTAGTTTGGTGTAGCATGCATTCTAGACAGATTTTTAAAAAATCTAGTGCAGATTAATTTTCTTTTGAATCTGCTCATGGTTTATTCCTGGAAAGAAAGGAAATGTCTGGAATATATACTTCCAAGACTCATTTCTACTATAGCAGTGTTAAATCCCTAATTGGCTTCATTTACCTGTACAAAGACTTCTATTTTTACATTAGACTGTATGCCAAAATGTCCCTTAGCCATGAGTGACTTTTCTTTGAAGAGCCTCGATGTTACTGCACAGCATTCTGTAATTTGTTGCTTTACATTCTTATCTCAGGCAGCGACTGTTGGTATCAAGAACTCTAGAAGGTAGAATGGAACTTGGAGATGTTGTTTCCATAGCAGCATGATGCTTAGTGCACTTATACTGACAATTACAGCTACTCATGCCAATATAAGCTCAATACTGTTAGATAAAAACCAGTGGCTAAGTAGTCACTTCAACTCTAAGAGTGATATAGTCAAATCATCTTTTCTTCTCTCCATCAAAACTATCCTTGAATTCCAATTCTACCAAGGCATTTTGGTGAAGTGGGAATGAGATGTATTGAAGCAGCTTATCTTTACACAACTACAAAAATAGCTTTCAGATTTTTATTCTCACAACAGATGAAAATAAACACTAGAAACTGAGTGAAGCAGAAAAATGTGGCATTGACAAACACTCTGAAGACAGTCACTAGTTCCACTTTTGAAATGCTATGACTCTAAAAGCAAGATTCCAATCAGTTACATGTTATAGATGGAGATGTTTTAAAATTATGATTTAGATGTTTCTTTTTCTAAGCAAAATAGTGAATTGCATCTGTACTTTGAGTACTAGGATGCACCACATTGCCGGTATTGATCCCCAATCCCCTGAGGCTGTTAGGGTGGATTCTCTAGGGGAATTTGCCACCAGCATTTATACCTGAAGAAGTAGGGGAGGAAACTGGGTAAAAACCTAATTACTTTATGTTTACCCATTATCATGGCAAACTAGTTTCCTTTTCCAAAGTTGCCTTTGAATGCCCAAACTTACATGGTGTGACTGTGAGGATATAAAATAAGGACATCGTAACTATCTTACATTATTAGAACAAATTCACTCAAGATGTGAAACATGAATTACTTACATGAGGTTTTGATGACTATCACAATAAGGTTGTCTACTCTGACAAAGACATTTTGCCCACTTATATATTGGCTCAATATGAATTCCCCTTTATTTCATGAATATTAATGAAAATCTCAGGAATAACACTATGTCACATTATGGTAGTATTATATGTAATGTTTAATTTTTGCTCACCATAAAGTTATATTTCAGATGGGTATAATAGGTACTCAAGATGAATGTCATGAAAATGCTTAGACATACAATATAACTTGTTCATTTTTTCATTTAATTAAAAACATGATATCAGATATACAACTTGAGAGCCCCTAGTATCAAATAAAATCAAATAAAACATGAAAAAGAAAGAAAATGCTACCTAAAATGACAACCTGAGGTAATATACAATTATGAAGAAAAACAAGGAGATAATGTGAGTTGCCAGGAAAGAACTCACCATATGTCTAGTTAAGGGTAAGAAAAATAACCTATGGATATATATTTGGTCTTTATTGATTGATTGAGCAATAGTGAGAATAAAATAATACAACAAATGACATTTGAAAGCAGGAAATAGCTCTGTTATGTGTGTCTCTTTTCATGTAAGGTGGTACATGTCAATGTATTTTAATCAATCATGTTTTCACATTTTAACCTTGAATAAAAATATATGGAGAAAAAATAGATAAGTAAATAGGAAATGCAAAATTTAAGACAGATAAAGGAAGATTACATTCACTACTATCACTCCTCCTTCACCCTACAAAAAGACAGTAGAGGAAGGATTAAAGCTTTCACTTCTCTATATTGTTTACCATAAAATTGTCTTCTCTCAAATCTTTAGAACTCATGGTTCTATACACAGTGCAAACAACAAAGAGAATCAGTAAGAATTCCAGAGTTATATGAATCAAGACAACAATAAAGAACTTGTGGGTAGGGCAGACGTAATGAATTCTGGTGAAATAGACTAGAAAAAATAATGACACCATGACTGTAAAATTTGGAGCATTGTGGATATGCAAAGATCAGAAGCCAGACTTGCAATGAGACCCGCCAGTCACCAGGTAACAAGTGAAAAAGGAATTTTTCTCAGTCTATCTGAGCTTGGCCAGGTGTAAGAACATTCATCAAGCTATTGATAGACTATGGCACCCATCCATGAGAAATCTCATTTCTGGACATGTAGTAGTCCTTGACCTTGAGAGCAGTTGTGGACTGGCAGTCTAACTTGATAAATGGATGATTTCTCAAAGAGAAATGCAATTTTCCAACTCCACTATGATGGCAAACACTCAGATACATGTATATGTGTAGCTGGCATAAAAAGGTGCAGCTGTGTACATGTAAAAATCAATAAATAAGTGGCATACTCATTCCACCAGTGAGCCATTGAGACCAGTGACCTCCTTGATGCATTCAACATAATTATAGATGCAATACCCCTGCATTTCCTGTTCCAAAATTCCAGAGGATTGTGAGTTATATGACATCAAGAAACAAAGCGACAGAATACAAACACATATTACAAATAATACCTGAGACTGTAGCTGTGCTGAGTGAAGAACTCAGGTGGCTGACCAGTGTACCTGGCCAGGGAATATCAAAATAGAGTTCTATGCATGTGTCTATTTTAGTCTAAATAAGGACATTTTTCCCATGTATTACTGTTAATGATTGATTAGATTCTTGTTCTTCCTACAAAAATGTAAATTCCTATAAGGTCAGCAATATATCCTGTGCTGCATTTTTTATTGCTTGATTATCTGTCATAATTCTCTCTGTCTCTGTTTCTGTCTGTCTTTCTCTCTGACAATCAACAACTGCTTGTATCTTGTAGAAATAACAAAATCAATGTATGATACAATGTACCCAAGAAACAATTATTTTGTTCTGTTGCATTCCTATAATTGTAAGCTTAGGTATATTTTATAGACAGAAAAATTAGGTAAATATTTCTTAACCAAAAATCAGGTTTAAGAATATATTTAAGGTCCATAAATAAACTTTTTGTTATAAACATTCATTATACTGAGATATCGATATCCCTTATGCATTTTGAGATGCTCAACATTCAATGACACCTAGCCTTTTCTTTACTCATCAGCTAAATTATATCCTTATCAAGTGCCAAGTATTACTTTCCTGGGCATATTTACACATGTTTCGAATGTCATTGCAATTCCATAGTTTAAGTGATCATGTTTAAAATGAATAATGAGAAAAAAGCTAATGTTTTTAAAAAGACTACATTAGGGCTTTGAGATAGCTCAGTAGAATAAACACTTACCTGGCAAGCACAGGGTCCTGAGTTCAATTCCTGGTACCACAAAAAGAAACAAAAAATAAAACAAAAAAGACTATATTGACTTATTTGGACATACTTGCTAGTGAAGAGCTGCACAAAGATGATATTCTATTAGGTAAGGACAAAACAACTCCAAAAACATCAGGGAAAATTGGAAAAATCTTGAAGAAATTCCATGTTTGCATTTTTACAGGTTTTGTAGGAAAGATAACAGGCCTATGCCCCCCATCCCCCCAAAAAGCTGCAGGTTTACATCAAGACAGGGGCAAACAAAAGTGGAAATAGAAGACTTAAGTTTAAAAATAGTTTTAAAAAAGTAATATTCTCCCTTAATTTTTTAAAAAAACTGACCCACTTACAGGTGACTAGTTTCCAAACTTCCACTTTTTAGCTTAGAATTAGCTCAACATCACATAGGGCTCAATTCTGGCTCATATAGTTTAGGTCACTGGTAGAAACCTATGGCATCCTTCCCACAGCCAGCTGTCACCTCTGAAAGTTCTTTAAGGCTAACCATTGCTAGGTTAGGTAGTCTCTCAAGAATTTCAAGTTGAATACACCACATGTACATATTAAATTATTCATTTTAATGATATTACATGGATAAAACAATACTGAACAATGTAGCAGCTACAGTCTGAGATATAGTCTTTCCTTCACTGAACTTGAATTTGATCATGTAAAGTACACTCCCTGTGCATGCACTATAGTTGAGGACTTACAAAACATACCAGGTGCTCACTTCAGGAAGGGTGGGTGAGAAAATCCTGTTTCAACCAATAGGTTTAAAAATGCTTATTAAGTACCAAGAGTACCAGGCTAAGTTCCAAGGATACAACAGTGAAAAAGACAGACAAATATCTGCCGCCTAGGCATCACCTGACTGAAAAGATCATCCTCAGATGTAAGGTAGGATGGATTTTTCTATATAGACTGGGTGAGAAGAACACAAAATGTGAGATAGGTAAGTGTTTTAGCCAACTCAGGAAAGTCTACCATCATTCACTAAATTAAAGCCAAAATGGATAAAAAAAATCCAAAGATTAAAATAGGAACACTAAGTCTACTGGAAGAGAAAATAGAAGGAAAACTTGAAGACTTAGGGGTAGGCAGTGAGCTCATGAACAAAACCCAAACAGCATTGGAAGTAATTCAAAGAATTAGCAACTGGGATCTCATCTATTAAATAAGGTTGTTAATTTAAAAGAATCATTGACAGAGTGAAGAGAAAACTGACAGTGGACAAATATTTATCTATCAGTCCTTCAGACAAAACACTTATATTTAGAATATGTAAAGAACTGGAAAAAAGAAAAATGGTGAATAATTATTTTTAAAAGGTTCGACATCATTGGTCACTTGAGAAATGAAAATTAAAGCAACACTGAGATTCCATCTCACCCTGCAAAGAATGGCTACTATCAGGAAATCAATAACTAATAACTGCTGGAAGTGCTGTGGGAAGAAAGGAACTCTCCACAATTGGTGGAAGTGCAAACTGATAGAACCACTGTGGATATCATCACAAATCTAGGATTAGAAGCCCCATTTGACCCAACTATTCACCTTCTTACTATTTGCCCATAAGAATTAAAAATATCACACCACAGCAATATGTGCGCCCATTGTAACAGCACAGTTTTTAATGACTAAATCTTGGAAACAATCCAAATGCCCATAAACTGAGAAACAGATAAAAAGATGTGCCTTTATACGATGGAGCAGTATTTGTAGCTATACAGAGGGATAAACTCAAGGCCTTAATAGCTACATGGATCTAACTTGAGACCATACTCATACGTGAAAAGTTCACATGTATAAATACTGAACATAGTTTCAAAAAGTGTGAGAAACTCAAAGAGTTAAGTAGATTCAAAGGTACAATTGATATTACGGAAGGAGAAGAAACTGCTCAAAAGAAAACATCTTGGATGGGAGAAAGTAAAAAGGCAAGGGAAAAAATATATATATAAAAGAATTGTATTACTAATTTCTATTAGCTCATTAAAAAGAATACCTTGTGCCTCCATTGTATAATATTTCATGCCTATATTTTATAATCTGAGCAACTACTTTGAAGATAAGAATATGCAATATATTAACCATAGTTAATCTAAAAATAAATGATCTCTGGAGGAGGTAGGGTATAATTTGGTTACAGGATGCGTTACTTGTGGAGACATAGGGAGAGATAAGTTTGAAAAGGTATTAAACACCTTGATTTGCATAAGGATAGGTATTTCCAAATTGTGACCTTGCCTTTCTGAGTCTGTTCATCAGGGAAGGCAAGGATTCTGTTACCAGGATCACCAAGGCCAGACACAGATGTGGCCTATTAGTCAGCATTCTATAGCTAACAAAAACCTGGGCTGGACAAGCTGAAAAAGAGGACGGATGCGTTGTGGCTCACAGCCTCGGTCCTCCACGATCACTTGGGACTCTCATTTTCAGCCACATCCTGGGAGGGAACACAGGGGCAGAAAGGAGCTGCACATCAGGTGGCTGGGAAGGAGGAAGACTGGGAGTGAGAGAGACAGACACAGAGAGGGTGCCAGGCCTCGGCATTCCCCAAAGACCTCTCTTGCTCCAACTAGATCCATTTCCTGAAGGTTCCACCACAGTTTTTAAATTAATTTTGTTGAGAAACAATGGTTTCTCAATTTCACAACTGATTAATAGGATAGTTTTAATAATTAATACATTGCACATTGTTGTCTTCCTATTGGTTATTCATAGTACAAGATGCAAACATGATATCCTGTCCAAACACTATTAGTACAAATCTTTCTTCTCACCAAATTAAGAGAAAGTATTTGTATATCTATCCTACCATGCTTTTTGGGGGTCATGTTTTAGACCTGAATGTTAGTAGCTCATCTTTTTCTAATCTCAATTCAAGTCACCCTTTCATGGTTTTGGAATGCAAACTGCAGTCAAAACCCTCTTCTGTAAGTGTGTTTTATTCCTGTACTCTCATCTTTGGAAGAAATTAATAAAGCATCTGAGGATGAAGTTGTATACATAATTCACATTCTCTGTAGAAGTCATCACTTCCTTCCATTAATTGTTGAAAGCATAAAATAACCCCAGAAGTCCTGCAATTTCTTGTTCTTAAGAGGATGTTTTGTCCCCATGAGCTTTACATACAAAAGTGTCATACAGATTTGGAATTTATAGCTTCTTCTTTTTTATGTTATTTGCCTTTATAGCTTAGGCTTTTCAAATTCTAAGACTATGTCTATATAATGCCCCAAAAGATTTATTGGGCAACAAATTTGCCTGGCCATTTGCATCCTAATGGCAAAGCAATTTCTTTAGCCAGAATAGTTTATTTTCTTTTCAGTTGCAAATGGGGATATTTTAAGGGAAAGAAGTTATTTTGATTCAAAGGGGCATATTATAGCTCTTTATTTCTAACACCTGTCAACCTCTGAGTTTAGCAAAGTTCTTCATTGCTGAGGATCTAATATCTTGACTCAAATAACCCAAACTCTATTAAATAAACTAGTCCTTACACATTTTAAACTTTTGAGTTTTTCTCTAGATTTTTGTAAGTAGTTAAAAAGATCACAATGCTGAAGAGAAAAACTCTTATTTTTATGGAAGAAGGCTTGGTGGGAAAACTTCAGTTGTGGGTTAAGATATAGCCTCACGTTAAATATGAGATGCCCTGAATTCTATGGTAGTTTTTGTTTACAATATGACTTTGAAGCACATTATTTGAGTTTTGATGTCTTAATCTTTTGTAAAATTGGAAGAAAGGATGGCACTAGGGAAAGACAAGTGATGGATTGTGTTATTTGATGTAGTCATGAACCAATGATAATTAATGTATTTTAAGAATACTTAATATATGTTTGAGATTTCATACCACTCATTTCAGTTGATCCACCCCACAACTTTAGAGAGAACTACAATAGACTGGAGCTCAGAATTCAGGTTGCATAATCACAGTCACAGGCCAGTGAAAACCTCTTATCCGTCTGATGTCACAGCTCGATTTTCCTTTTATGTCTCTCTGTGTCATCTAAACTCCTTCCCAGCACTGAAATTCCTTCACTTCAAGCTCTTCTGTTCAACTTCTTGACATGTCAAATCCCAGCAATTTTTTTTTTCGTTTTGTATCTATACTTTTAGGGCAAAGAAATTCAAGGGCAGGAAGAGAAATTTCTATCATATGAAATTTTCTTCATTGGTGTACTCATGAAATCATGGGCATGATGTCACTTCACAATTAAAGGTGTTACTGAAATACAATTACGTACTTTAGACTTTTTTTGTGTAAAGCTTGACTTGTTTCATTTCTGAGGGCAAAGTATTCTGTTCTTCTTCTTCTTGTTCTTCATTTATTAACTTCACATAAATTGCATAGCTATTTCCACGCTCTGTGAAAATGGCTCTCATAGGCATGGGGATGGTAAGAGAAACCTTAGCCCGATTGCAAAGTCTATTAGGGCAGGCAGTGTGTATGTCACCTGCTTCTTCCCGAAGTCAAGCGGTTAGAGCGTAATCCAGGCAGGAGTTGTATACTGCTACAGAATGATACCACTCTAATTTTTCAGGGGAAATTCTAATATAGGAGTGGTAAAAATAGGCAACCCATCTATTGAAAAATAATCTTTCCTTTTTTGATATAGTGCCTGCATATACTATCCTAAGGGGTTCCTGGACAAAGGTGTTTCTACAGATATAAACTTTATTTTGCTTTCAATGAAAGGTTCTTTTACCTTCTTTTGGCTTTTATTATTCAGAAGTCAACTAATGTAAAGGTGTCTGTGTGTGTGTGTTGGGGAGGTATTTCTAAGAATTTCTAAACCCATCAAAATACAAATCATTTGATAAGATACAAATAATTTAAGTGTAACACAGGAAAGCTTCTCAGAGTAAATTAGAATCTCATCACTAGAATTATATAAAGTTAGTAAACTTTATAAACTTTGAGATTTCCTTGGATTGAAAAACAGCTGGAGGCAAGGGAATAAAATGCCTCTAAGCAAAAAAGTTAGAAAGGGTTTCTTTGCTTAGGATCTACTTTTTTATATCACATGTGGCTTTGTACCTGAAACAGTGCTGATGGAAAAATGGATAATTTGCATGTATTTATTGTATGCTCCAGTGTGATATTTAGAAGAATATCATTCCTACTACTACATAATCTGAATTTCACAGACTGTGGAAAAATGTTTACATTTATAAACTTTCAACTGAACGTGCGTGCACACACACACACACACACACACACACACACACCTTCAAGTTCAGGGTCCTATAACCTGGTAATGTATCAAAGTCACGTGTCTCTTAATCCACACCAGAACTGAGGAATGCACAGATATGACAGTTGTTTAATTTACAAAATTCTACAAATGACTTTCCCCAACATATTTGACAACCCCTTTTCTGTGTCATAATTAGTGGCACAAAATATGTACCCCTAAAGTTAAAGTAGTGGGCAGAAGTAGAATGAGATATATTTTCACCTTGAACAGAATATCCATGAAAATAATCCCAAAACATACATTACATTTAATCAATTGGTGATATAGTTGGATAATTGATAGATAAATGCATAATATCTTTCTGGCTCCATAGAAACAAGTTTTTATTCATTTTCTAGCTACATTCAAGAAATGTTAGGCCTGCACCTAAATCTTCACTAGGCTTGAAATGTATGCAAGATAATTGGAAGGGGTATTTACAATCCATTTGGAAGAACATGGTAAGGACATAGTAGCTAATTAGATATTTATTTAAATCCATGCCAACTCAAACAGTTCTATCTGATAGAGTGTATGCTATAGCATATGATAGCGTAGACACCAAGAACAGATTGAGATAGCTTAGTTGTTGAAAGTCATTTTAAATGTAATGTGGGAAGATCAGAAACTTTGATGAAGCCCAGTTATTAGATCTTTTAAAGCCAAATCTAAACTGTGTGACCTGACAACTCAAGAATTTCCCTGAGATAGAAGTTCTTTATCTGACAAAGAAGTTTGGGCTAGATGAGGATTGCTCACTATCTCATGGGTGTAGGGGAGGGTAGAGCTAGTTTCCAGATTACATGAAGAGTTGATCAAGATTTTTTGATTGATACAAGTTGTGCAAAAGTGCTAAGGAAATCTAATGCAGACAAATAATGTGCTGCCAAATATCTCATAAGACAAAGGATAGCACAATAAATCCTTTGGCTGAAAAGCTGGAGAAAAGGAGAAATTGAGCTTATTCATTTGATATGATTCTTAACACGTAGTGAAATTTTTATAACATCCCAAGCATAAGAGAGCACAAAGTCACCTAGAGATATTAGCAAAATTTGCATTTTTTGAGTCCAATATCCAAATATGTCAGTGATTTAGTTTTGTGTGCAGTTAAGCAGTTTAGAATTTTGATATGTACACTAAGTTATTCTCTCTTAATGTGAGTCCTACAACTGAGAACATTTTGAGAAATTCTATTAAGGTAAAGATTAACATTGATGAAATCAGGGGTGATCATTGAAATACAGCACAATTGGGCAGTATTTATGTATGAAGCACTCAATGAGTCATACTCAGGAAAGACCTTTGAGCCCTATGCAAAGCCACACAGCTTGTTAGAGGCAAAGTAGGACGTGAGTCCATGCAGTTATAGCTCCAAAGCCTATATGCTGAACACTGGGCCACTGGGCTCCTGAGAAGAGTGCAGTCTTGGCAAGCAAACAGGCAGTGAATGGAGGACATTCAGGAGCAAAGGGAAGGTTGGATAACATGGAACAGAAGATCTCAGTTGAGGATAGATAAAAAGAATGGGGATTCAAAAGGTCAGATGAGCCATGTAACAGGAAATTGAGTTAAAATTGAAGACTGAATTCAATCCAATAAACCACTGTTTCTTAGGCTTAGTTGTAGCTTAGAATGAATTAGGATTTTATCCACTAAGCAAGAGAAAACAAACAAAAAATACCAATGCCAGGACCCCATTCTAATTGATCTGGAATGAAGTCACAGATAAATATTTTCAATGTCCATAAGTGCTTTTTATGTGTGATCCAAAGACTACAGCCGTCCAGTGCTACTCATCAGTAGTTGACAGTCTTAAAAACTAATTAAAGGCTTCATCTGGTAGAAAGACATAGACTAGGGCCAGCCAGATAGCTCAGTGGACTAAATCACATGCTGAGGCAGAGCTCAGTGGCTGGGGTTTGATCCCCTGCATGTCCTGCCAGCCCAACTTTCCTGGGGAGGGGCAGGCATGCTGAGATGGTGATTGAGACTGTGTATGGTGGCCCATGCCTGTAATCCCAGAGTTTGGGAGGCTGAAAACAGGAGAATCATTATGAATCCAATCTACATGGTGAGATCCTGTAGACCCTGTACTAAATACATAAAAAAATGAAAGACATAGATTAGTTCAAGGCACAGAATTGAGGATAGAGACTGGCTATGAAACTATGGTAAACCTAAGTGGAAACATTAGAACTAGGGCTAGGCTCAAAAATTTTCATGTGCTCTACCACTGTTGCTATCCCTAGCTTATTGCATGACTTAAAAGTCCCATAACTTTACCTAGTCTCAATATATGACTTAATATTAACAAGAGCTAGTATTACTCTTGAATGTGCCACATCAGTATCAGGAGATTCAAAATAGATACCTGAAAATAGTTCAGCTGAAAAACAGATGATAGAGCCACATTCACATTAATGGCCGACTGGAACTGGGCAGGGTGAAATAGTTCTAAATGCATGAAGCTATTGAGCTGGCTGATCCTTCGGGAAGAAACAAGAGTGTTTTGAATGAATGACAATTCTTTAAAAAAGTGTAAGTATAAAGAAAAGGTTCTCGGAGCCCAGTGTGGTGGCACAAGCCTGTAATCCCAGCACTCGGGAGGCCGAGGCAGGGAGGATTGTTGTGAGTTCGAGACCAGCCTGAGCTACAAAGTGAGCTTAAGGCCAGCCTGAACTGCATAGTGAGACCCTGTCTCAAAAAAAAAAAAAAAAAAAAAAAAAAAAAAAAAAAAAAAAAAAAAAAAAAAAAAAAAAAAAAAAAAAAAAAAAAAAAAAAAAAAAAAAAAAAAAAAAAAAAAAAAAAAAAAAAAA
>PVKA01018182.1:0-22705 GCA_004027165.1 Ctenomys sociabilis
TTCAGCATAGCTTATTCATGCCCCACAGATACTCCTTTTCTTATGAAAATATGTTTACTCTTCTAGATACAAATTTTAAAGTCAGTATCCATTGAATTATCAGGCTAGTTGCATAGTTTCCAGAAAGAAAAATGACCTATTCAGTCTTTCTAGAATAACTACATAAATACACCCATAAAATTGAGTAGTATTTTTCTACTTAAACTTTCAACCTATGAAAACATTTTTATGTGCACTTAAAAAAAACTCAAAATTTGATAATCCTTTTGAAATTTGAGAAATGTAGGCATTGTTATTGTAGTATATTAAATTTATGATTATATGTAACAGATTTACAGTCATCTTAATAACATATTGCTTTAATTAGTTTAACTAAATCATTTTCACTAAAAATTGTTGCAGCAGATTGCCTAGTGACAGTTCATTTTTCCTGATCATATTTTTAGTAATATTTTATTGATTACATAGGATTCAGTTTCATCTCTGTAATAATAGATCTCCTGTCAAGAAAGCCTCATAGACGAAGGCACCGTTACCTTTGAAAAACAATTCTGAGCCTCCTTTAATTTAAAATATTCTCATGTAATTAGAAAATAATGAGTATTTTATTCATATTCAATATAAAAATGAGTTGTTAATTATAAGAACACATTTATTGTTAGAACAATCAGATTTTTATTTCCATTTAAATAGTTTACTTTTGAACTACGCATTACATTTGAGTTCAACAGTTCCAAATGTCTTGGAGTCTTCAGAGTGAATTTGACCTATCAAAATCAATTTCCATTGAGAGCAAGCCGAATAGCTCAGCAGATTAAAGCATCTGCAAGCAGGCACCGGGACCAGGGGTTTGATCCCAGGGCCTGCTGCGCCAGCCTTACCCCCAGTACACTGAGACAGTGATTGAGACTGAGCTTGGTGGTGAATGCCTGTAATCCCAGCATTTGGGAGGCTGTAAACAGGAGGATCATTATGCATCCGATCTATGCAGTGAGACCCTGTATAGTATATCCTGTATGCCCTGTCCTAAATAAAAAAAAAAAAATCAATTTCCTTTGATCATCAAATTTAGGTGTTTGATTATGGCTAGTGCCTCTGTTGTTAGTCCTGTTTCTCAAAGATTTAGATTTGGATGGATAAAATAATTTTATGTGAAAATTTAAAATCAGAATAAAAGTATTACTTATTAATATTTGATTCTCTCTCCACTCTCTCCTTTCTCCTCTGTCCTCTCCCCTCTCTCTCCTCTCTCCTCTCTCCTGTCCCATCTCATCTCCTCTCTCTCTGTCTCTCTCTTTCTGTCTCTCATTACTGTTTCTATATCTCTTGGTTTTTATCTTTCTGTCTCTCTTTGTGTCTCTCCATCTCTGTTTCTGTCTCTGTCTCTCTCCACCCCGCCCCTCCTCTTTCACTCTCCTTCTCTCTTCCCCCTGGTTTTCTCCCCATTGAATTTTTGGGACCTTGATTTTGAAAGATATCAGTCTCAAACATTAATTAAATTTTTAAATAAATAGTCAAACCCAGGTGTGGTGGTGCACGGCAGTAATTCCAGCACTCTTGTATAGAAGGCAGGTAACGGCAAATTGATGCTCAGCCTGGGCAGCTGAGTGACTTAAGCAGCCCCTGTTTCAAAATAAAAAATTAAAAATGCCTGGGGATGTAGCTCAGTGCCAAGATTCTGGGTTTTATCTCCAGTACTATAAAAAATAAATAAAGGTGTGCACACTGTATAATGAAATTATAATATCCACTATGGGTGCACATGCCATAATTCTCTTTTACTGGCTTTTTTTTTGTTTTGTTTTTTTTTTTTTGTTTGTTTGTTTGTTTGTTTTTCTTGGAGCAGGAATCTAACTCGAGACCTTGTTCTTGCCAGGCAGGGGCTGTGCCCCTGAGCTGTATCCCTTGCCTCACAATTCTTATAATGACTCTGTAACTCATACTCATGCAGCCCATTCTTGTCAGCAAATTATTACCCTTTAGTAGCACAAAAATGATTATATTTCTAAAAAATAATCCCTGATTTGCCTGTAGTCAGGTTCGGATGTCTACCCAGGCTATGATCAAATCATATGCAGGTTCTTAAAATATCAAACAGATTTCTCCCATCTTATTGTAATGAAAGTAATTTGCATGCTTTCATATTTAGTAGATAGTTAAGTTACCTAGAACAACTCACATTCAACATCTGCTCTTCTGGCTTAGAGTAAAAAGTCGCCCCCTGACCTATTACCATATACAATTATTTTGTTCTTTTTTTTGTACTGAGAATCAAACTCAACCTTGCATTTGTCAGGCAGGTGCTTATGCCGCTGAGCTAGCTCCCCAGTCAATTATTTTGTTTTTATTCATAAAAAAGGTCTAGAGGTCCTGCGTGTCATTCATTGTCTTCAATTTTCTGCTGACTTCAGTTACCATTTCTGTGTCTAAGGGGAAATAAGTCCATATTCTCAAGATTTTGTTTAGAAAACAAAAAGATGCATTTAGCCTAATCCAAGCTTATTTTTTAATTTTAACCAGTCAGCAGTACTTAATCTTGATTTTTTTCCTTCTTCCTAAGCCATCCTTTGACTTCCACCTTATGGCTACCCAGTTTCTCAGCTTGTTCCATCATTACTGACAGCATTCCTCACCACTTCATACAGCATTACTCAGATCTCCATATTTGGCAACATTTTGTTTCTACACTTTCAGGTTTCCTTAAAGAATTTCATCATGTTATTTGTATTTAAATAACAATTTTTTGGGGATCAGAGAGATGGCTCAGTAAAATAAGCACTTGCCTGCCAAGCACAAGGGCTTGAATTCAATCCCTGGTTCTGAAAATAAAAAAATCAATTGCGTGCTAATGACCCCATAATTATAGCCCTAGTTTAAGTGTTTGTCAAAATATCTTTTTTGTTGTTGTTGTTTGTTTGTTTTTTTGGTACCAAGAATTGTACTCATGACTTTGTTTGCACTTACCAGGCAGGCGCAGGCACTTAAGCTGCTGAGTTATCTCCCTGGCCCAAAGCTCTAACTGATAGAGTCAACTGCCTAACTTTGCTAACCTCTTTGAGTATCCAAAGGAATTTAAGATTGGAAATGTAGTTCTGTGATGGAGTACTTTACACAGTGAATGAGGTCCTGAGTTCAATTCCCTGCACTAAAATCAGTTTGTTAATCAATCAATCAATCAGTCATTCCATAATAAGTAGCATGTCCAGAAGCAAACTGTTTTTGCCTTTACTTTAAATGTCATTTTTCCTCTGACTTAAGACAAAGAAACTTGAAGTTATCACTGCTTGCTATTGTTTCTTTGTCTGTCATAGCTAAACCCTGTTCTAACTCATCATGCTCCTCATTCAGCTTGCCCTTCCAATCAGCTGCTGTTTACTGCTATCATCCCAAAATGGAAAGCTTATCAAACCTTATCGGTAAATTCTTTCTACTTCTGTTTTGACTCCCATAAGGCATTGGGAGGGATTACATATGCAAATGTCAAATTACATCACTGCTCAAGTGTAGTCTATAGCTACTTTATCTCTTATTCTAAAAATTCCCTAAATCTAACATACTTAGTGTAACCTCAAAGGTTTTATATATTCTGACACCTATCAGTTGCCCCACTCTTCTTCTGTCAGATCTTATTCATTATTTTAGCTGCAGTTGATAACCTACTGCGAAACCATGTTTGGAATGATTTTCTGCTAGATAATTATCTGATCCAAACAGTTATTTCATTCATTTGGCATAAAAATACAGAATGGCATTTTCTGGGCACATCCACAAAAGAGTCAATGCTACCAAGTTGTGACTATTTGTCATTCCTTATCTTAGTAATTCTTTTTTCTGCAAAAATCTATGAATAGACCTAAGAGTTTTACTCACAGTTATTATAGATTTGGAAGATTATTTTCCAAACTAAAATTCCCTTTTGAAGAACCAACATGGACTCTCAAGATTCTCTTTTAATTTCTCACTCTATAATAATTGAACTACCAATTTGGAAATAATTTATTTTTGGAGCGTGGCAGGGTATTAGGTGCTCATTGTTATAGTACTTTCACTGAAGAGTACAGGATATCAATTTCTCTTCTTTTCCATTAGCACAGGGCATGTTATGAATGAAGACAACTCAGTGAATATGTTGCTCTCTAGCTTAGCCTACTCTTATGTTCTTGTTAAATCATAGTTTGTGGTATAAATTGACATTTAAAATATCAGAGAACTTCATGTAATCCAAAAGCTAACTGAAATAGACTGGCATATTATGTGATTAAATGTTTACTGCTATCAGAATATTTCACAAAAGAAATGTATAGTAATGTGTGTTGCATGAATGGAATAGAATTGATTCTAGCATTTCAGAAACCACAGCATACAGAGAACAAGTATAATGGGGAGTAGAGAAAGGAGGGTCATATTAGGCTCATTTCACAGTACTGCACTCAAGCATGATCTACTTTCCCTCAGGGCATGGTTTTTAGATGGTCCCTGCTGAGTTTATGTCTACACATCACTTGCTTTATCTAGAGAGAGAAACACTTAATGGTTTTCTCTACCCCTTGCTGTGCTCAGAATCATATGTCTTCTCAATCAAATGATACAGATAATTACTAATTATAACAAAGACTCAAGTTTGACAAATTTTGCATAATTGATTTTACATTGTTCTTAACACATTCAAAACTCCCCAAATCTCATGACATAGTTTTCAGTACATCATCCAAAGAGGTAACAAACCTTTGCCTTCAGAGTACACCTAGATATCAACAAACTGATCCTGGGACAGATGTCTAACTTCCTCTTTATAATCAGATTCTAGGTACTTAATAAAACTTACCTTTTTGATTTATGGAATGGAAATATTTTTAATATGATAGTTGGTAGTGATCAATAGAATAAAACTAAAAATGCAAATGTAAGTTTCTTTTACATCTCTGATTTTATAGGTTAAATATATCATTGATTTTTTTATTGATGAATTAAATGGTAACTTTAAAACTGAGTTTGTCAATTTTTACTAGTTTTTACTAATGTGTATCTTGAGAAAATGAGACTGTAATTTTATTTTAATACTTAAATCACAGGCTGACCAGATAACTCAGCGGATTAGAGCTCCTGCTTAAACAGACTCAGGGAGCAAAGTTTGATCCCTGGTGTGCCATTCTGGCCCCGTACCCAGAGCACACTGAGATGGCAACTGAGACTGGGGATGGGGCCATATGCCTATACTTCCAGTATTGGGAGGCTGAAAACAGAAGGATCACCATGGGTCCAATCTGTGTAGTGAGACCCTGTAGACTCTGTACTAAATACATAAAAAAATTACATAACTCACTTAAATGTGAGCTACCTTGCTAAGAAGAGGTAGTGAACTAATTTAAAAAATTAGTTAGCTTCCTTATATTGCATCAAATAAAGAATCATGTTTTACTTATTGGTGGAATGATCTCTGATGTGGACATTTCAGTGCCATAAAACTTTGCTATAAAACTTTTACATCCATAACCATTTAAAATTCTACACCTCTAAGAACATCTGGAATAAGCATGTTGCTTTACCTTTCTTTAAAAAATCAGCATTTCCCAACAGTATGTCATTAAGGTGTATGTTTGGATAACATCTATTTGTGTAATTTTAAATGCTTTTTCAAAATAAAGTAGTTTGGCAAACAAATAAAACTATGTTTTTACAAATTCTCTCTAAAAATAATAGTACAGTAAGTAATTGAAGCTTTCATGTCTTCATTGTGATGTGAAAAAAATAAACATAAAATTACTTAGAACTTTTGTCATCATTTTTAATATAAAATTTTGGAAACTGAGAATGTAAGTAACTACTAGTGCACTTAACAACCATGTACAAGGCCCTGGGCATGACCCACCACACAAGAAAGAATGAATCAAGAATGTTATTCCATTATCACCCATGTATTCTTTGAAATATTTTACCTGTTTCTTATTTTCTTTGGGATGCTTTTCCTAATAAAATTTTCAATATAGTACTTGATACAAGTAGAAACATCAGGGGGATGGGAAGATTGTTGAGATAGTTCAATGGAAGAAGCACCTTAATGGAATGCTCATAGTCCTGAGTTCTATCCCTAGAAGACACACACACACACACACACACACACACACACACACACAAATCAGGTAAAATTACTGTCACTTTCCCCATTACCATTGCAAACACATTCAGTGTTTTGAGGCACTGGATTGAGAATGTAGTGTACATTGAGTTTCCTGATGTATAAGGAATGTTTCCAGATGTACATCAAGTTTCCTGATGCTCAAGCTCCTTCTATTAAATGGCTTAGAATTTACAGTAATATAAGCACATGTTCTTTAAATCACCTGTAGATCACTGATAACTGATGTAATTTATAGTGAAGATTTGTTGTACTATATTGTATAAGGAATAGTAACAAGGAGAAAAAGATTCAATTAATATATACATATATATTCTTACTATTTTATCTGTGGTTAGTTGAATCTCAGAAGATGGAAACCATGCATATAGAATAATCACTATAGTTGCATTAAAATTTAAAGGTAGTTACTGAACACTCTGATTATGAGTATAAATTTATTGTAGATATGAGTAAATACTTAATGATTTTATATTAATCAAAAACCAAACAAACATGAAAAGTCTCTACCTGTATATGACAAAAATAAATTTGTTTTACACTATGTAATTTTGGATTAAAGAGGCAAATTCAACCTATTTTCCCACATATGCAAACTTGCAATAGGGAAACATATTTGTGTTCCTATTTTTTAGCATTTTTGTACTAAATAAATTTATACTAAATACTTACATTCATATATATGTATATATATATATATATATATATATATATATATATAGAGAGAGAGAGAGAGAGAGAGAGAGAGAGAGACAGACAGACAGACAGACAGACATAGCTGCAGGGTAGGCAGAGGGAATGTACTGAACTGCCTCAGGCTTACAAAAACATGACTACTTTTAATTTTAAGGTTTTAGTTCAGTGGAAATCTGAAGCAGTCCACTAAAAGCCTGAAACAACACTTGAAATCATATTACACTGACCAAATCATTTTTGTGTTTCTAAAGCAGACAATGAAGCCCAGAAGATACAGTCACCTACGTGCTCAGGCCAAGTCCTGCATCCAGACCTGTGACGGGTCTTTCACTAACAACCGCATGCACCTGACCGAGGTGGTATCCCAGAAATACCAGTTTTGCTAAAAAATTATTAATTAGACGTTGACTATCCATTGTACATACAATCACATCAGTTTACAACAACGCAATTTATAGGTTAAATTGTACATTTTGTAATAGTTAGCAAAAAAATTAAATTATTATTATTTATTGTTGTCATTATTAATTATTATTATCATTGAGAAAGCCACAGGTTTTCTTGCTTGTATTTATGAAAGCTTCAACTTTACAAGTTTTACACCATAAAGCCCAGAATCATAAATTTCTCCCAAAACATAAGGACACAACTTATTATTGTTGGCTTTGACAGTGACTTCTTAGGTTTGACACCAAAATCATAGGCAACAAAGTAAAAAATAACCAAGTGGTTGTTACTATATCACATTCTAAAGTTTATCTTTTTTTACTGCAAAGGAGGAAAATTCAAGAAATAATAAACTTGTGAAATGAAAGGAACTATTTTCAAAGTGATGGAAAAGGAATTAACATTTAATCTGTCTAAAAATACCTTACAATTCAATAGGAAAAGCGAATTGCCTAATTACAAAATAGACAATTGCGGTTGTTAATTCACTAATTGTTAAATGGTGTAGGAACGCCCACCTGAATTGAGTCCTCAAGTTTCTGGGCGTGGAAGACACACTTAAGGAGCCTGTCTGCCTGTGGAAACATATGAAAGAAGAGCAGGGAAAGATTACAGCTCACCATCCCTGGAAGAGGCTCAGGCTTGTGGCTTTTCTAATTTTTTTTTTTTTTTCTTTGAGGAACCGGGGACCGAACAACGGCCCTTAAGCTTGCCAGAGAGGTACTTACTCCAATGAGCCATCTCCCAGGCTGTTTTTCTTGCGAGCAGAGTCTGCTGTTCCCTGCTTCCTTGTCAGTCTTGATCTACGCTGGGGAGGTTGCTTTTTCAGGCAGGTGCGGATCTTTGCCTTGTCCTTCTAGTGTCCCCTGCTTCTCCCTGCAGATTCTTCAGCTTGCAGCACCAGCCCTTGGATTTTCCCACACAGAATCTTTAGGCTCCCAAGGGCAGACTCTTGTGTCCCTTGCCTGGAATGCATGGGGACAGCCTGGGCTCAGCCTCTCAAAGGTGTTCTTGGAATTTCTAGCATGAAGACAGATCTCTTGCTCTCTTGTACATTTGACTCTCTGGGAGGGAATTTCTGGCTAATATCATAAATTTGTGTGCCCTCCATTAAAAACTTTTCTCGCAAATACTGACACACAACCTGGATATGAATAGCTATTTCTCCATGGAAGACAAGCAAAAGCAAACATAGAAATGTCCTCAACAGGGGCCGGCAGTATAGCTCAGCAGACTAAGTACTGCTTAGGTACAGTATAGCTCAGCAGACTAAGTACTGCTTACTTGCTTAGGTAAGCACAGCGGCTAGGGTTCAATTCCTGGTTCCGCCTGCTGTGCCGGCCCCGCCTTCGGGTGTGCTGAGCCAGTGATGGAGTCCGGGGGTGGTGGCGTGCGCCTGTAATCCCAGCCTTAGGGAGGCAGGAAGCAGAAGGATCACTGTGAATGTGGGCTGCACGGTGAGATCCTGTCAAAAAAAAAAAAAAAAAAAAAAAAAAGAAATGTCTTTAACAACATCAAGTATCAGGAAAATGCAGGTCAATCGCTGGCATGTTACCTGATACTTAATTAGAATGACTATTATAAAAATAGAAACTGGTGTCAAAGTTATGAAGAAGTTAAAATCGTCATACAGTATCTTTCAGAGTGGGAAACTAATGTATTCATTATGGCAGATAGTATGTATAGTCCTAAAATTTAAACATGAAATTAGTGCATTTTCCAGCAATATTACTTCTCTGCACATATTCAAAACAATTGAAAGAGGAATTTAGAAGAAACACCTGTAACTTTATATTTAATGCATTATTCACATTAGCTAAGATATTATAATGAACAAATGTCCACTGGTAGAGGAGTGGATAAGAAATATGTGGTCTCTTCTGGGCAATAAGACATGATTCAGTCTTTAAGTGACGGGAGCCCTGCCATTTGTGATGACATTGATAGACTGAACGGACGTGATGGCAAATAGACCAGTCCTGTGACAAACATTACATCTAAAATTGTCAAACTAGTTTAGGCAGAGAATAGAGTAATATTCACCAGAACCTGAAGTTGAGGAAAATGGAAAAGTATTGCAAAAAGGCTTTAAAGATTCTGTTGGAAAGGATGATTGCTTTCTTTTCTACAATAGTAACGACCATTAGCAAGATCATAACTTAGAGTAATTTCAAAGGGCAAAAATCATAATGCATGATCAACACATAGACAAGTCAAAGAATATTTGCAAAGGTAACAGGAACATTCAGCACTCTCTTTACAGTGATGGCACTGTGACTGTATAGCATATAACAGGATCATATACATGCATAGAGAACTATATGCATAATGTGCTATTTATTATGTCAAATATAAGAAATATCACACATTTTCATACAGATCTTAAATGACCTAGATATTTTCAGGTAGTTTTAAAATTTGCAACGTTTATTTAACCTTTTATTCTTATGGATATGTGTATAAGATATTAACATGTTCTTATTACTTTGAAAAATATTAGCTACTAGTTCCAAAATGATTTATCCAATTATTTTATTTTATATTTTTATTTTATATTTTTTTATTATTTTTTTATTGAAGAACAAATATCAATGAGATAGTTTCAAGACGAATTGACAGGACAGATTCGGCAGATCAACACACTGCAAAATGTTTTCGTAATGTTTTGGTGTCGTTTAAGGTGCATACATGATACTATACCTACAGGCATTATTATAGAAGATGTCTCTATTCAGTGAATGAAGAGAGTGCAGCTATATACCTATCTTATTTCCCTACAGCTGATTTATATCACAGATTCAACAGTTAACACCCTCTACCTCGTTATCTCCCCAGTGTCTGTCCATAGTACTAGAAGCCAACATAATATCTTGTCCAACTGCTATTAGTGCAAATCTTGCTTCACATAGAATTATACAGAAGCACAGCCTATTTATCCTAACTGTACTGTTTATACACGCACATCATGATTCTGCCTTTGTACTACCCCCCCCTTTTTTATTCTAGACCTGTCAAAGATGGATACTCCATTGTCATTAAACAAATTTAGGTGCCTGAACTCGGTGACACAGCCCAACACAGTGCAGCATTCCACAATAATGCTGAGTTATTGGAAGAAGTTGTTGATTGTAGCCATTTACAGCTCAACTTATTATTATGGCCCCACATTGTATACCTCAGTTTTATACATTTCTGCTAGATGGTTAAGACGAAGATAGATCAAGACCTACATACCAAAAGATATAGCTTTTGGCTGAAAAAATTATATCATAGTGATATATGTGTGTCTATGTTTACAGCAGCACAATCTGTGATAGCAAAATCTTGGAAACCAAGATGTCCATCACATGAAGAAGGTTAAAAAAGATGTGGTATTTCAATATAATGGAGTATTACTCATCTATAAAGAATGATAAACTTGAAGCATTTATATCCAATTATTCTAATTGCTTATTAACTATGACCAACTTACTATCATCAGAAATAGTTTTAATATGATAATATTTCTAAAACATATTCTGATTATATACTAAAAATAGTAACACATTATTTAATAGTAGATGCTTTTTCTGAATTTAACATATTAATAAAAGAATTTGTTTTTTTTTTCATTTTATTGAACTGCAAATGTCAATCACAGTTTCAAGACACCTTAACAAGACAGATTCGATAAATTAATATATTGGATACTGTTTTCATAATGTTTTTGTATCGTACAAGGTGCATACATGACATTATATTTACAGATATTGTTTTAGCAGATGTGTCTTATCAGGAAATTAAGAGTGTAGCTCCTTACCTATCTTACTTGTAATTCCTGAATTATATCAAAAATTTGATAATTATTTTCCCAGTGGATGACCATAGTACTAGAAGCCGACTTAATATCCTATCCAACCACCATTAGTGCAGATCTTGCCTCTCATAGAATTATGTAGAAGCACAGCGTTATCTATCCCAACTGTACTGTCTACACACACACATCATGATGTTTTGTTTCTACACCCCTTCCTTTGTCTACACCTGTCACAGGTGGGCACTCCATTGTCACTCAACTAACTTAGATGCTTGAATTCTATAACACAGTCCGACACAGTGCAGCATTCTACAACAATAGTGAGTTATTCAAAGAAGTTGTCAACCATAGCCATTTCTAGCTCAGCTTAATATTATGGCCCCACGATGTATACTTCATTTTTATACTTTTCTGCTGGATGGTTAAGACCTAGATAGATCAAGACTTATAAACCAACACAGGAACTTTATATTTCTCATTTGGTCACTGAAGTCCTCTCAGCGTTTATCTTGTAGTCCTCTACATTATTCTATAGATCCTTTGTGTCATCCATGTGGATGAGTCACGGCCAATGCTTGACCAGTTTGCTCTCTGTGAGAGCTTGAGAGAAAGTTTTCTCTTCATGTGACTCTCCCCCGGCACACTATAGAACTTCAATCTCTTTCCTCTGTGGCTCTATAATATCCTTGTTCAGAAAATTTGGAGCTCAACTGAGTTTCATAATGTTGCACTACAGGTTCTCCTATGTCCTGAGCCTTCGCTGACCTTGAAAGACTAGAGCCAATATGTTGAATGGCCTTGTGGCTCTTCTATTTCTTTAACTCTGATTTGTGAACTTAGGTTGTTAACCATGAGAAGAAAAGCTGATTAGTATCCTTCAGTATATGCCATTCACTTTGCCTTATCTGACTCAACAGATTTTAATTGTTGTTGTACGTTCCTTTTGTATTTCTGGTTTTAGCTTGTTATACTAGGGAGACTATACGATATTTACACATGTGTGTCTGGTTTATTTCACTTACAAGTATATGCTCAAGTGGCATCCACTTCAGTATAAATGCTTCAAACTTATCATTCTTAATAGCTTAATCCATTACATAGAAATACCGCATCTTTTTCAACCATTCCTCATGTGATGGACATCTTGGTTGTTTCCAAAATTTGCCATCAGAAATTGTGCTGCTATAAACATAGATACACATATATCTCTATGATACAATGTATCCAGATCCTTTGGGAAATTCCCAGTAGGGGGATAGCCCGCTTGAATGGGATTTCTAGTTCTACTCTTTTGAGGAGTCTCCACACTGACCTCCACAATGCATGTACCAGTCTACATTCCCACCAGCAGTGGAGAAGTGTTCCCTTCTCCACACAACCTCTCCAACATTTGTTGTTGGTTGATTTCCTTATGATAGCCATTCTTTCTGGAGTGAGATGGTATCTCAGTATTGTATTTATTTGCATTTCACAAATGGCTAGCGATGTGGAGCATTTTTCATATATTTATTTGCTTCTTTAATTTCGTCCTCTGAGAAGTGTGTATTCATCTCAGATGCCCATTTCTGAATCAATCTTTAAATTTGATGGCCCTGTTATATCTCGGTTCTTTATATATTCTAGACAGTAGTCCTCTGTCTGATTGCTTATTAGTTAGGATTTATTCAAAATTTGTGGGTTGTCTTTTCATTCTGTTGACAATTTCTTTTGACATGCAGAAGCTCCTTAAGAAGAGTTGATCCCAGTTGTTGATTCTTTCAAGAGTTTCCCGTGCAAATATATGTTTGTCATGACCTCTTTACCTACCCCTGTGTCTTCAAGAGATCCTCCTACTTTCTCTTCCAGGAGATTGAGTGTTTCTGTTTTAATGTTTAGATCTTTAATCCATTTTGACTTTAACTTAGTGCATGGTGATAGAGCTGGTTCAAGTTTTAGTTTTCAGCATGTAGAAAGCCATGTTTTCCAGCACAATTTGTTAAAGGGGTTATCTTTCTTCCAGTGAGCCTGTGTAGCCCCTTTGTGGAAGATAAGATGGGTGAGTGTTTTCCTAGATGCCTCTGTGTCTTCTAATCTATTCCACTGATCCTCACGTCTATTTTGTTGTCAATATCATGTTGATTTTATCACAGTGGCTTTGTAGTATAATTTCAAGTCAGGAATTGTAATGCCTCCTGCCTTGTCTTGATTGGCCAAGATTGCCTTTGCTATTCTAGGTCATTCGTGATTGCAAGTAAATTTTAGGATTGATTTCTCTATATCTGGGAGGTATGTTGGTGGCAGTTTGATAGGGATTGCATTAAATCTGTACAGCAATTTTGGGAGTATGGCCATCTTCACGATGTTGATTCTTCCTACCCAGGAGCATGGAATAGCTTTCCATTTTTGAAATCCTCAATAATCTCTTTTCTTAGGGTGCTGTAATTTTCCATGAAAAGATCTTTGACTTCCTTGGTTAAGTGAATCCCAAGGTATTTCATTTTCTGCGGTGCTATTGTAAAAGGTATTGTTTCTATTGTTTCCCTTTCAGTGTGCTTGTTATCTGTGTAGAGGAATGCTATTCACTTTTGAGTATTGATTTTGTATCCTGCTATGCTACTGAATTTCCCAATCAGTTCTATTAGTTTCTTGGTGGAATTTTTGGGGTCTTCCAAGTAAAGTATCATGTCATCTGCAAATAGTGATTATTTCACTTATTCTTTACCTATTCTCATTCCTTTTATTTCTCGCTCTTTTCTAATGGCTGTTGCTAAGGATTCCAAGACTATATTTAATAGGAGGGGTGATAGAGGACATCCTTGTCTTGTACCTGATTTAAGAAAGATTTCAATTTTTCCCCATTTAGGATTATATGAGCTTTTGGGTTGTCATAGATGGCTTTTATAAAATTACGATAGAGTCCATCTATTCCAATTTTCTGTAGGACCTTGAACATGAATGAGTGTTGGACTTTGTCAAAGGCTTTCTCTGCATCAATTGAGATGATCATGTGGTTTTTAGATTTCAGTCTATTAATATAGTGTTACATTTATAGATTTTCGTATATTGAACCATCCTTGCATCCCTGGGATGAATCCTACCTGGTCATGGTGTATGGTCTTCTTGATGATAAACTGTATTCTATTTGCCAGGATTTTGTTGAGTATTTTTGCATCTATGTTCATGAAGGAGATTGGCCTGTAGTTCTCCTTTTTTGGTTGTGTCTTTCCCTGGTTTTGGAATCAGTATTATACTTGCCTCCAGAAATGATTTTGGGAGGACTTTTTCCTTTTCAACTTCATGGAAGAGTTTGTGGAGTGTGGGGATTATATCTTCCATAAATTTCTTGTATAATTGAGCTGTGAATCCATCAGGACCTGGACTTTTCTTTTCCGGTAGGCTTTTTATTACATTTCGTATTTTATTGGCTGTTATCAGCTTATTGAGAGTTGTAATATCTTCTTGATTCACTTTTG
Source organism: Ctenomys sociabilis (assembly GCA_004027165.1). Classification (NCBI taxonomy): domain Eukaryota; kingdom Metazoa; phylum Chordata; class Mammalia; order Rodentia; family Ctenomyidae; genus Ctenomys; species Ctenomys sociabilis. The sequence goes on from PVKA01018182.1 coordinate 14,528, forward strand.
GTAATTTGTACGCTTCAAGGAATATGCCCATTTCTTCTGTGTCTTCTATTCTGTGAGCATAAAGATTCTCGAAGTAACTATTGATATTCTTCTGAATTTCCACTGAGTCTGTTGTGATTTCACCCATTTCATTCCTTATCGCTTGTACTTGAATTCTCTTTTGCCTCCTTTTGATGAGGTTGGCAAGAGGCTTATCAAGTTTATTTAGTTTTTCAAAGAACCAACTTTTGGATTTGTGGATGATTTGAACTGTTTTTTTCATCTCAATTAAGTTAATTTCTGTTCTAATCTTCAGGATTTCTTTCCATTTTGTGCTCTGGGTTTTGTTTGCTCCTCTTTTTCTAGTTGTTGGAGGTGCAACATTAAGGTGCTAATTTGTTCTCTTTCTGTTTTCCTAATGTGTGAATTCATAGCTATTATTTTCCCTCTAAGAACTGTTTTCATCGCATCCCATAAATTCCAGTTATTTGTACTTGAATTTTCATTGAATTGTAGATATTTTTGAATTTTTTGTTGAATTTCTTCTGCAACCCATTGATTGCTGAGTAGGGTGTTGTTTAGTTTCCATGAATTAAGAGGGTTTTTTTGGTTTCTTTTGTCATTTATTTCCAATTTCATTGCATTGTGGTCAGAGAGCATGCATGGGATAATTTCTATTTTCTTGCATATACTTAGGCATGACCTCTGGACTATTATGTGGTCTGTTTTAGAAAATGACCCATGTGTAGCTGAAAAAAATGTGTATTGAGCTGTGGTTGGGTGGAACACACTGTATATGTCCACCAAGTCCTTTTGTTCCAAGCTCTGGTTCAATTCTGCTACTTCCTTAATAATTTTTTGTCTGGTTGACCTATCTTTTTGAGATAAGGGTGTGTTAAGACCTCCTGTTAAGATTGTGTTCTTAGACATTAGGTTTTTCATGTAAGATTTGTCTTACATAGTTGGGTGCTCCTATATTTGGTGCATAGATATTTATGAGTGTTACTTTGTGCTCTTGAATTTTTCCCCTGACCAATATATAGTTGCCTTCTTTGTGTCGTTTGATCATTCTTGGTTTGAAGTTGAGAATGTCTGAGAACAGAATTCCTACTCCTGCTTTTTTCTGAGGTTTTGGGGCATGTAGTATTGTTTTCTATCCTTTGACTTTGAGCCTATGAGTGTCCTTTTGAGGTAAGTGTGTTTCTTGTATACAGCATATTGTTGGATTTTGTTTCCTAATCCACTGTGCCAGTCTATTTCTCTTAATTGGAGAATTGAGTCTGTTTACATTGATGGTTATAATTGAAATGTGCTGACTTATGTTTGTCATGATATTTACCTGGTATTGTTTACTCCTTTGTAACCTATGTTTAAAGATTCTCGAAGTAACTATTGATATTCTTCTGAATTTCCACTGAGTCTGTTGTGATTTCACCCATTTCATTCCTTATCGCTTGTTCTTGAATTCTCTTTTGCCTCCTTTTGATGAGGTTGGCAAGAGGCTTATCAAGTTTATTTAGTTTTTCAAAGAACCAACTTTTGGATTTGTGGATTATTTGAACTGTTTTTTTCTTCTCAATTAAGTTAATTTCTGTTCTAATCTTCATGATTTCTTTCCATTTTGTGCTCTGGGTTTTGTTTGGGCGGGAGAGCTAATTAAAGAATTTGAAAGCCCCAAATCCTCCAAAATGTTACTATTCTGTTTTGATAGAAACAGATTTTAAATTTTGTTCAGCAAATTAATTGATTTTAGATAATTTTACTCACAATATTTCTCATTGTAGTATTCATATCTTCTTATATCATTTATTTTTAAAATTTATGGTACACTGTATAATCATTTCTTCATAATCATCAAAAGATTACATGATATCTAGAGAATTTTTTCTCTGACTGCAATATTAATTACTGATTTGAGTTATGCTTTTGAAAGATTATTGAAATTTACTTCCATTACCAGCATTTCATTCACTTATAGTAGCTTTTCATGCCTTCTGTGGTTCTTTACTTACATTTACCAGCAAAACTTAGTTATTCGCAACTGGTCTATTTCAATTAGTAAAATATTTTTAAGGTCTATTCATTTTGAGGCATGGGCATTTCTTTATGCTCTTCATGGCCAAATAATATTCAATAATTTCCATGTTGTTTATTCATTTTCAGTTGATGTAGTAATACATGGTAGTTCTTAATATAATGTATAATTTGAATATCATAGTGTCAAATAAAATAACTACGGGGAACCACAGCACATATACAGTGACTTACTGAAGTCTCCAGGGTGGGCCATTCCCTTTCCCCAAGGAAAGGCCCGGAAGGCACCTTCCAAGGGCTTCTCTGTTCCCCTTCTCTATAGTGCTTCTAACTGAACTCTGTTCTCCGCCTTGGGAATTCCTGTCCTGTTGTATTCCCTCATGTCTTTGGAAGTGTGAGTAACAAGAAATATTTTCAAAGAAATTGTTACCTCCTCCTATGATCAAATCTTCTGTTAAAACAAAAAGTTTTCATTTGGTAAGTTCTTTCATTAATGCCAGGTACACCACTCAGGATTCTTCTCGCTGAAAGATTGGTTAAAGGTGATATCTAGTTATATCTTGCCAGGATCTTTACTTTTAAATTGAGCACTAACTATTGAATTAAGAAAAAGAAAATTCTTACCAAATAGCCTACACCAATGTTCAGCCTGGTTAAGAACAAACTGTCAAAAGGGCTCAAAGCACTCCTGCCGGAATCATGAAATAATTTTTCTCTGAGCTTTACTCTGAGGATATGTACTATGAGAATTTGTGCCTGTCTGTCTTTCTGTCTGTCATTGGGATTGAATAATTGACCTTTATACTGTGATATAGTCCCCAAACTTTATAAATTTTCTTTTTAAATTTTGAAGCATAGTCTTGCTATCTCAGTACATTGCTTGGGCTCCACATGAACTTGCAGTCCTGCCTCGGCACCTGGAATCTGGGACCTGCAAGCACTCACCTCCATACTTGGCAGAGTTTCTGATTATCAAAGGCCATGGAAGTGTATAGGGGACCGTCAGTCCTCGCTTCCCCAGGCATTTTCAACTCTCAGATATGACCACTCTGAGCCTTCAATACTTTATGGATTATGTTTTTTAAGAATTCCTGTCTTAATACTGCCTCCCTTTGCAGGTCGTACTCCTCAGCTTTTGCTCAAGTAGCAGAATTTCTGTTTCTGTCTTCACATTCTTAAAGTTTGGGTTCTACTGTCTACTGAACCATCACAATCACAGTCATAGTCTTTTTATGGATATAAGAAAAGATTTTTAGCCTGTTCACTGATTTATTTGCAGTAAAAATGAGAATGATAAGTTCTAAACTCTTCATTTTCTGGTCTGCAAACAGTACTTCAATATTTTCATTTACAGTGGTTTCAGTATTGTTTGATTCCATAATTTCATTTTTTCTGTAATTTTAAATCTTGTTATAGGGGCTGAGGGGACAGATCAGTAGAATAAGCACTTGTGTGGCAAATGCACAGTTCTGAGCCCAATCCCCAGTACCACCAAAAAAAAAAAAAAAAAAAAATAGGATAAATAAAGATGAGTAAATAAGAAGTACCTTTTGCCCATTACACTCAACATCAAATTTAAATTCTAATAATCTCTTGAGAAATATCTAATTGTATGCAAATAACTAATTTTATGTAATAAAACAGCTTTATACTATTTAATCCCTTATATGCACACATTGTTTATAGAATATGTAACATTTTTTTTTTCAGAACCAGTGATTGAACTCAGACCCTTGCGCTTGCCAGGGAAGCACTTACTATACTGAGCCATCTCCCTGACTGCTGTAACATATTTAACCAGATTACACTTACACTTACATAAACATAATAATTTCAACAAATATTTTCTTTCACATCCAGAGCACAGTGAGGTACATTTCCAGTATTTTCCATCAGTTTGGGGCAATAAATCTATTCTTAGGTCCCAAGGAAACTACCCTTTAAGCTTTGCAGAAATAGTTCTTTAACAGTAGATCCTAAGACCAAAATTCTTGTGTCATATTCTTTTAAGATAATTATATTAATTATATATCACTCTTCAATTTCTTCTACAAAAGTATCATGTAATAGTGTGATTTTCTTGTGATTCTGTTAAATATGCTAAAATGTACAGTGTCAGAAATATGCTGAAAAAATGGTTTCATCAATGCTGCCTTTAACATAGTAAACAATCATCAATTATATTATATTGATTATTGCTATCTTCAAGGTAGTTGTTCAGATTACAAGATTTCTGTAATTAAAAAACTCATCAAAGTTAACTGACATATGTTATATTTGTATTTTATTATCTTGGGTATCTTTGGTCTTCTGCTCCAGATATCTGCAATATTTCCACACATGTATATGATTCTAGTACTAATCCTGGAATGAAATCCAGTACATCATCATTCATGAATTGAAATAGTTAACTAATATTAGTAACTGAAGTTAAATAACATCTGAGTTCCTGTTGTCAGTTTTCCACGTCTCTTCTTTCAGTTTGTCATTTCTTTTGCCATACTGAAACTTCTTCATTGACATAGAGAATGTGCTAAAGTGGTATGAGATCTAAACGGTCCTCATACTGCACTGTTTATCTCAAAAAAATTTGGGAGGATAGAAGATATCTATCTTTTTTTTTATTTTAGGAGCTTCTGGGAAATTTGAGAATCAGGATTATTTTTTATTCCTCCCTGCCTTTTAAAATTTCAGCCATCATGATATTTTGGGCCAGCCAGATAGCTCAGCATATTAAAGTGTCTCCCTAGGCAGGCATGGGGACCTGCATTCAATCCGTGGCATGCTGGGTGTGGTGGCACATGCCTGTAATCCCAGAGCTCAGAAGGCTGAAAACAGGAGGACCACTATGAGTCCAATCTGTGTAGTAAGACCCTGTAAATCCTGTATTAAATACATTAAAAAAAGAACAGTGTCATTTTAGTCATAACTTAAAGTGCCCATGTGCCAGTCCTCAGAGCAGGATGGATGTGTAGCATCAATTCCTAAATGACAGGAGGCTACAATAACATACGGCATCAGAAGGGATCAGAGAAAATTGTAAAATCACTTTCACTAAATTGTCCTCAAAATGTCATTGATGTTTTCTGAAGTTAGATTTATGTGTTAACCTGAGAAGAAATGTAGCAATTCAAGCAATATTACTACTGTCAGTATAGAAAATGTACACATAAGTTTCTTGGAAAATGAGACATAGAACACAATTTCTCATATATATTTTCAACACCAAGACAGACACTGCTAAAGGCCAACATTACCATGAAAATAAAAATAAATGATTTTATCTGCCACTTCCTGTTATCCAGCATATATCTATAACTATATCTTTGTCTGTATCATCTATATATGTGGAATGCTTTCATCTGAAGAAAATAACCTTCACTTGTGACCTTCATTGCTCTAAGTGTGTATATAGGTGAGAATAATATATTCACTGTTTAAAACTAGGGACTTGCTGAGTCCCAGCCCCTGTCCTCACCCTGATGGCTCCCTGGGAGACCTAGCAGGCTTAGCCATGCCCCGTCACCATGGCTGGATTTCTTCTACATACTTAACTGGAAGATTTCTGGGAGTTTCTGGTGGACATTTCCTAATCATGACCAGTAGCTAGAGCTTGTCTGAGCCCCAGCAATCCCCTGCTGCCTGGAAGACCTCGAAGGGCACCTGGTGAGCCTTGCTCCAATCCTCTCACCCTCTCTGGAGCTTGGCTGAACCCTGACCACTCATTGTCACCCAGGAAGATGATGGGGTGGGGAAGCAGGGACGTTCAGGGGCCTGAGTGAGCTGTACCCTGTTCCAAACCACCATCAAGAGAACCTTGCAGAACTTTGGCCTGTACTCACCATCACCGAATCTTTCTTGAGGTACAGCTTGCTCCTTCCTCACCAAGGTGAAAGCCCCATTGAATCTCACACAGTAGACGTTTTGGTGTGCCTACTTTGTCCTCCAACTCTCCTCAGAGTCTTGCTCACCTGTACCCAACACCCTCTCATCGCTGTAGTCAAGGAGAACATTGGGAGGTTCAACAATGACCAAAGGAATGGACAAAAGAAACTGCAGATCTCTAGCCCTCCCAAAACAAGTCCAGGAGACAAGGTTATAGAACTTGGTAATCACACACCTTAAATTTCTGAGATGACAGCAACTGAAGTAAAGAAAAAGTTCATCAGTCTATGAAGGAAATCAGATCAGAAATAATCTCCTAGCTAAAATAGGAAATAACAATCATGAAGATTTGCTCAATACATCTAAGGAAGACAGATAAATAGGAGGGAATAGGAAAATAGTGGAAACACTGAATAAAAAACACAGAAAAGAAATAGAATTTATAAAGTATATTCAAACAGGTATCCAGGACATTAAGAATTCCTTTGGAAGCTGGCAAAACCACTTGAATGCATCAGAAGATAGAATTTTAGATTTTAACGATAGCATGTGAAGGAACTCCTGAGCAGATCTCCTTGTAAGAAAAGCGATTATCTCCATTGTGGCCGAACCTGACCATATTTCCTTGTATTGATATATACAGAGCTGGTTAGGATATTTCTCAATCATTTGAATTGACTTTAAGGAATGCATATTGATCCAGCCAAGTTGCTGATGATAATCTTTGAAGATGGCAGTCACGTTTCCCTGGAGCCCCCCACCTGTTACTCTTTTATGAGCTATGTCGAACGGGAAGAAGAGCCAATGCTCCTTGCCATCCACTGGCATCAAGCCTTGAGATATAAACTATGATTTCCTGTGGCTCAAATGATTATACATCAGAGCTGAAGCACCAGATTCTAAAACATTAACTACTACCTCAATAGTATAAGGCAAATCATTTTTTCTGCACATCCTTCTCTCAGCACATAGTAGAGGTAAATGTAGGCCTCCTACCTAGCCCAGCTCATGGCACTTATGCACTTCCCACAGTTTTCACAGTCACTCATCCTCAAGCTACTGTCTTCTTCACAAGTAAATATAAGCTAGATTTGGTTTTCAGTAAGGGCCTTGGTCTGGATTGCCATGTTCATTGCTGGATTTAAGATCCCAGGGCTCCCATAATTACAAATATGCTTCAGTGTCTTTATTCTCACTGTGATTGCACCAGAAGTGGTAGATTTGAACTAACTTGATGGGATTCCAATAACTTATCCTTGGGATTATAAATGTAAACTGCTTGGACCAAGACAAGGACCAAGAAAGGCTCTCTACAATAGCATGACAGCTAGTAAACACAAAAGGAATGATCTCTTAAAAATACGAAGGAATAAGGAAATAACAATGCAATAGTTGCAGAATGATGCAAAGAAAAATAATATAAGGCTAATAGGTATCAATGAAATAGCTGGAGTAAACATAAATGCCATAGGTTCCAGAAGTAGTAACAGACATTTTCCCAAATATGCAAAAAGAATCTGACATACTCTTAAGTGAGGCACATAGAACTCCAGGTAGACATACCCAAAATAAATCTATTCCAAGACACAAAATAACTAGGACCCTAGGAATTGAACAAAAAAACCCAGAATATTAAAAGTTGTTATAGAATATAAATAGATCACCTATAATGGAACGCCCATCAAAATCATTGCAGTCTTCTACAAACACACCATGAAATCAAGAAGAGTTTTGAGTGAGGTATTTAAGGACCTAAATAAAAACAGCTTTCAACCTAAATTGATATACCCAGCAAAACTATTAAATTTAATAGAGATAAGATACTTCTATGACAAAGAACAATTGAAGAAATCCATTATGACCCAACCAGTCCTACAATGGGTACTGACAGATAGTTTGGAAAGAGACAAAGAGGACCATGATTTCAAGAAAAACAACAAAAAACAATAGGCAAGCAGAGAAAACAACTAAGCTGAAGGCAGAAGTAGAGATCCAACAGTAAGAAAACAGCATGACAAAGATAAGTGAATACATATCATTTGTCACTATCAATGAAAATGGCCTCAATTCACCAATAAAAAGAAGTGAACTGGCAAAGTGGATCAATAAACAATATCCAACAATATGCTGCATACAGAAAAACATTTAACCCAAAAAGAAATTAATAGACTCACCATGAAAGGATGGAGAACAACGTTACATGTGGCAAGAACTCAGAAAAAAGCAAGGGTAAATATTTTGCTTATGGACAATGTCATCTTCAAACTAAGCATGAATAAA
>PVKA01018182.1:22805-44365 GCA_004027165.1 Ctenomys sociabilis
ATTCACCTACAATATTTAAATGGCAAGAGAATACCCATCTCTGGCAAAAATGAACAAAAATGGGATACAAATGAAGGACTACTTTGTATCTGTATACACAAAATAGTTAGGATAGATATAGAACTACTTTCTTTAATTCAATGAGAAGAAAGATTTGTACTAATAGTGTTTGGACAGGATATCTGCATCTTGTACTATGAATAGCCACTACAAAGACAACAATAGGCAATGTTAATTATTGAAACTGTCCTACTGACCTGTGTGGAAACTGTCTCACTGCTATTTTTCTCAATAAAATTAATGCAATACCCATTATGAGAGCATACAACTATATAAAGCAAATTTTAACAGGCATGAAAAATCAAATGACAACTACATTGCCAATGAAAAATAGCAAATACACTAAGATAATTGTAGTAGAGGATTCTTACCTCCCATTGTCACAATGAGGACAACCAACAGAACTGAAACATTCTTATGAGGAAATAGACTTAGCACACCTTTATAGAGTGTTCCCCCCCAAAGCACCAGAATCCACATTCTTCTCAGCTGCACATGGAATATTCTCAAAAATAGACTATATGTTAGCAAGTAGAACATGCTTAACTAAATAAAAAGAAATTGAAATTATTGCATGCATATTATCTGATCATAATGCAATGAAACTAGAAATTATTGACAAAAGAAACATACAAAAACTATATAGGGGAGCTAAGTAATTTCCTCAACTATCCTTGGGTCACTGATGAAATTAAAGAAGAAATTAAATAGCATTTAAAATTAACAATTCAGATACATCTGAACAGAAAAAGTGAAATGAATGAAAGCTGTCTTAAACGGAAATTTTTAGCAATAAATACTCACCTCAGGGAAACAAAATGAGTCCAAATAAACAATTTTATTTGCTGCACATCAAGATCCTAGAAAACAAAGAGCAAGTCAAAGCCAAAGTCCAATGAAAGCTAGAAATCATAAAGATTAGATCAGAAATAAAGAAAATAAGATAAAGAATTAATGAGACAAAGAATTTGTTCTTTGAAAGAATAAATAAAATTGATAAACCCCTAGGCAAACATCAAAAAATGGAAAGAAAACAAATTCAAGTTTGTGCAATAAGGAATGAAAAGGATGAACTCACGACAGACCCCAGAGAAATTCAGAACATCACTAATACCTACTTCAAAAACATCTTTACTCTTACTAGATGGAAAACACAGAAGAAATGGCAGATTCCTAGATACATATAAAAGCTGAATCAAGAAGATATAAGCATTCTGAATAACCCAGTTTCAATGAATTGAAAACTGAGTAAAAAAAATCTACCAAAAAAGAAAAGCCCAGATCTGAGGATTCAGCACAGAATTCTAAGAGAAATTTAGCGACCATCTAATGTCAACTCTATGCAAACTCTTCAAAGAAAGTATAAGAGAAGCAATCCTACTAAACTCATTCCCAAAGGCAAATACTATTCTTACAACAAAAACAGAAAAGGACCCAACCAAACAACATGCCAAACTCCTTAATGAACATAGATGCAAAAATCTTTGAGAAAATGACAGCAAACAGAATGCAGCATATCAACAGATTTAACCTCATGACCAAGTGGGATTCATCCCAGAAATATAGGGATGGTTTAATGTACACAAGTCTATAAATGTAACACACCACATTAACAGAGAGAAAGACAAAAACTTTGTGATCATCTCAACAGATGCAGAAAAAGCTTTAGACAGATTCCAATACTCATTCATAATTTAAAAAACTACAGGAAATAAAAATAGGGTCAGGGAGATAACTTGGTGTAATAAGTACCTGCCTGGTAAGTGCAGGATCCTGAGTTCAATTCCCAGTACCATCCAAAAAATATCAAAATAGATGGTCTTTATGACAACCTGATAAAAACCATCTATAACAAACCAACAGTCAAAATCATACTAAATGGACAAAAATTAAAATCCTTCCATTTAAAATCAGGAAAACACAAGGATGTCCACTGTCACACACTCCTATATACTATAGTTCAGCAAATACTAGCTAGTACAAGCAGACAAGAGAGAGTAATAGAAGCAATAAGGATTAGAAAAGTAGAAGTGAAATTATCATAATTTGCAGATGACATTATGCTTGACATAGAAGACCCCAAAAACTCCACAAAGAGACTGGAAAATTTACTAACCAAACTGGGTAGCACAAAAGAATACAAATTTAGACTAAAAAATCAACAGCATATCTGTACATAAACAACAGCAACACAAAGAGAGAAATTAGGGGAATCATGCCTTTCACAATAACATACTTCAATAAATAAATAAGAAGTCAATTTAAGGAGCTAAAAAATCTGTAGAGTAAAAATGAGGAACACTGAAAATAGTGACCAATAGGAGTTCAGAAAATGGAAAGATATTCCTTGATCATAGTAAAAACCAATACTATGAAAATGGCCATGCACCCAAACTTGTTATACAGGTTTAATGAAATTCTAATTAAGATATCATTAGTATATTTCAGAGATCGAGACAAAACATTCCTCAAATTCATCTGGAACCATAAAAGATCTAGAATAGCAAAAGCAATCCTGGGCAACAATGTAAAGGCAGTAGACATCATAATCTCTGAATTAAAATTATACTATAAAAGTATTTTGTTAAAAAAGCATGGTACTGGCAGAAAAACTGAACTGAAGGGAGCTGGGGAGATGGCTCAGCAGAATAAGTGCTTCCCTGGCAAGCTCAAGGGCCTGAGTTCAATCCCCGATTCCAAAAAAAAAAAAAAAATTTCTTCTTTCAGTGAAGACTTAGGACATAGGAGAACCTGTACTGTAACATCACGTAACTCAGTTGTACCACAAATTTTCTGATCAAGGAGATTATGGAGCCACAGAGGAAAGTGATCAATGATCCATAGTGTGCCTAAGGAGAGTCACATGGAGAGAAAACTTTCTCTCAGATTTTCACAGAGAGCAAACTGGTCAAGCACTGGGTGTGACTCATCTACATGGCTAACACTGACAAAAGATCTACAGAGTGAGGTACAGGTTACAGGATAAACCCTGAGGTCACATGACTGACCTCATCAGATGCAAAAGTTACATTTTTTTGTTATATAGGTCTTGCTTTAGCTTGGTTTTAACAGTCCAGCAGAAAAGTATAAAAATGAGGTATATACTATAAGGCCATAATAGTTGGCTGAGCTGTGGATGGCTCTAGTCAACAACTTCTTTGGATAACCCACTATTACTGTGGACTGCTGGACTGTGTTGGAATGTTTCACTGAATTCAAGCACCTAGAATACTTGAATGACAATGGAACATCCATCTTTGACAGTACTAGACAAGAGGGGGATGCAGGGGAAGAACCATTCTGTGTTTGTATAAACAGTACAGCTAGGATAGATATGCGGTGCTTTGGCATAATTCTACTGGAAGAAATATATACACTAATGGTGTTTGGACAGTATATCCTGCCTGCTTCTTGTGCTATGGATAACCACTGGGAAGATAACAGTGTAAAAACTATTAGTTATTGAAACTGTACTATAATTTGGCTTTGGAAAAAAAACATAGTTATGCAGCTACATTCTCTTAATTTGTTGATCAGAGGAATCTTCTGTAATAGTATTTGTGCATGGAGTGTCAAGTATGCACCTTGTACAACAGAAGGCCAATACGAAAACAATGTGCAATGTATAAATTGTTGAACCTGTCCTACTGATTTGATTTGGAACTGTCTCATTGCTACTTGCTTTTCAATAAAAAATAAATAAATAAAATTAAAAATAAAGTACAAAGAACATAGGTTCCTGAGAAGCTCCTAATGGATGCAGCTTAAGGGTGCATCCTCAGCAAAGTATGAGATGTGCAGTGTGGCCCTCCCTGCTCCCACATGAGCCCCTACTTCCCCAAAGTTGTGAGAAACACAGTTCTGTGGGTGCTTCCACAGCATCTCAGAACACCTCCATCCTTGTGTAGTGTACAAAGTCACACCCAGAAGGAAGGCTTGCAGGTTGAATCATGGCTGCATAAAAGATATCTAAGAATAAACTCAATGCCTGAGATGGTGACTTTACTTGGAAAGAGGGTCTTTGCAGATGCCAAAGTTAAAGAGAAGTGTTTAGAAAGTTCTAATCCAGTATGACTGGGTGCTTATGTAAAATGAAGATTATGACACAGATGTAGATGCTCAGAAGAAAGACAATGACAATGCAGGGAGAGCACCTTGGACTGAGCTGAGGAACCCCTGTGACTGCTAATGCCCAGAGAGAGGCCTAGCCCACTCCCCTCCCAGCCTCTGGGGACTCAGCCCTGCCCACACCTTGACACTCTCCTGAGGCTCCAGAACTTGGGGCTGATAAATTTCTGCGGTTCTGGCAGCCCTAATGCCGGGACCACGAAAAACCAGGCTGCAGATGCATGGCAGGATACTGACCTTATCAATGAGGAGTCCTCCAGAGTTGTCTAGGTGGGCACAGAGGAGTACCAACTCCCTCAGGTGTGGAAGGGGAAGGCAGGAGCCAGAGGGCCAACAGGGGGCAGGGTGAGGAGGGTTGGCCCACTGGGGCTGCTGCAGGAGGAGGAGGAAGGATCCAGGGGCCGCAGAAAGCAGCTGCCTTGAGAACCCAGAATGGAGAAAAAAGAGCTTTTGCCCTAGAATTGCAGGAGACAGGCCAGCCTATGGACACAGGGATTTGGGCTCTGTGAAACCCATCTCAGAAGTCTAACCCCCATAACTGTGTGAAAATAAATCACTGGAAATTTGCTACCAAATGCTAGAAAATTAACACAAACTTCTTTGGAACTACACATAAAGTGGTTTGCCTGAGAACATCAGTATGTGCTCCCTGGATACTCCTTTGGTCTGATAAGGGATGGGGTGATGTCTCAGAGTGGGGAGAAGAGGATATACAGGCCTTGGCTGGCTTGAGCTTCTGACTATCCAGGATACAGAAATGACTACCACACTTCAGTACAGCAAGGTATCACTATGCCTTGTTGTTTTAAATGGCACAATGCACCTATGTTTGTGTATCACATACTTCATCTGCATCTATATTTTGTAAAATTATGTGTTAATTTATGTACAACACATATTGCTGAATAAAAAGCGATGAGAGCATTTTTTTAAAATGAGAGCGCCAGCTATAGATGTGATCCATTTGTTAAAGTTCACTACCATCTCTTACAAAAAAAAAAAAAAAAAAAGAAAGATAGGAAAACTGACCTGAGAATCAGTGGAACAGATTAGAAGATGCAGGATGCAGACAGTAGTACAAATACACTCAGCCACCTTGTCTTTCACAAAGGAGCCAAGCATGTTCACTAGACGAAAGATAGCCTCTTTAATAAAAGGTGCTGGAGAAACTGGCTTTCTGCATGCACAAGGCTTAAAATAGACCAATGCCTATAACCATACATAATCTTCAGTCAAAAATGTATCGAGTATTTAAATATTAAAATTAAAACACTAAATCTTCTAGAAGAAAAAGTAGATACAAATCTTAAGGACATAGAGATAGGTAGAAAGTTCGTGAACAAACACCAAACTGCATGAGAAATATTTCAGAGTCTCATCTTTTTGAGAAGTTTCTGCACAGTTAATAAAATCATCAACAGAATAAAAAACCCATAAATTAGGACAAAAATATAGTCAACTGCCCTTCAGACAAAGAATTTCTATCTAGAACATGTCAATAATTCAAAAACTTCAGGCCTCCAAAATTCAAAGTCCTGATCAAAAAATGAGCTTCTCAGATGAATATGTACTTCACAAATGAAGAGATAAAAATTGCAAATAAATATATGAAAAAAATGTTCAACATCATTTGTCACTCAAGAGACAGAAATTAAAGCAATCCTGAGCTATCTTCTTATGACAGAAAAAATAGCTATCATCAAGAAATTAACCAATAACAGCCATCTAGGACATAAACATGAAAGTTCCTCAGAAAGCAGAAGAGCTGGCTTGTATAGGATTGGAGGTCCTATACAAGCCAGCTCTCCTGCTTCTAGATATTTTTCCAAAAGAACTGAAATCATCATACTACAGTGATATATGTGTACCCATATTTAATACAGCAAAATTTGTCATAGTTAAATCTTTGAAACAATCCAAATATCTATCCATTGAGGCATGAACATATTTTTTGACATTGGAGTATTAATCAGATTTTAAAAAGATAAATTGGAGTCTTCTGTAAATATGATTGGATGTGGCTGGAGACTACTGGCAAGTGAATTCAATCAAACCTACATGTGAAAACATCATATTATCCCACTAGTGTTAAAACCTGATAAGAGGAAATATGGTCTGAAAAGTAGAAATGATCCTGCAAAAGGGAAAGCACCGATACAAGCCAGCTATTCTGCTTCTAGGTATGGAAGAAAAAGTAGATACAAAGCTTAAGCATAGGTAGGGAGTTCATGAATCAACACAGAACTGCGTGAGAAATATTTCAAAGAACCAACTAGGTTCTTACTATCTATGATCAAATAGATATGGGAAGGAAAAACTAGGATAAAGAAAAGCATAAAAGAAAGAAAGAAAATTGATGTATTTATGTATATATGTAGGAAAATTTGGATAATTGCACTCCAATTTCTGCTGGTGGTTTGAAAGGAGAAGTTAATTCTTAATTTTTTTTTCTTTTTATTCTTATAGTGTTTCTTTTTAATTCCTTATAACTTTTTTTGTCATTGTTTTGTTTTTTAAACCAATTTTGCACATTTATATCTGGTAGCCTAAACACCTAATTTGAAGATAATATCATGCAATACAGTAATCATTGCTGAATTCCTGTTATTTTGTCTACTGAAATTTTGTATCATTTGTAATACTGTTTCTTAAATTATTATTTTGCATTCTTTAAAAAAATGCATAAATAAAAGTTCAGAAGCTGGGATTTTGTTCAGAGTTCTCACATCAAAATCCCTTTGTTGACATCCAATGACCTTGTTCCCTTGAATGATTTGTTCAGACAACCAGATGTACAAAGTGCTGTTTCAGAGCTCCCATTGAGTTTGTGCCTCATTTGAGCACTTTTTCCCCCTTTGAGGCCCGTTTCTTGAATAGCATTCTCTTTTGGTCTTCTCAGACTTGTATCATTGAGGAATGTTATGGCCCTTGTCCACATCTGCTATTTCTAATTGACACCCTCTGTCACAGCTTATGCCTCAGCTGAGTTGGCATCCTCCTAACAGGAGGAGTTACTCGATATTAAGGCTGTGCCCTAGGTCCAGATCCACATGTTCAGAGGTGGGCCTGCTTGGCAATTTTTGTGTTTGGAGAATAAGCGAGGTTTGGGTAATAGCAATATGTGATATATTAATTATTGTAACTGTCCTACTAAACTGTTTTGAAACTGTTTCATTGCCTAGTTTATCTTTTTTTCTAGTTAAATTGAATAAAAAAATTAAAAATTGATAAAAACAGAAATACATTGAAAAGTGGCCAGGGAGAGTTCAAAGGCACAGTGCCTACCCGGTATGCCTAGGTCATGGTTTTGATTCCCAGTGCAAAATAAAACAAAACAAATGTTTATCCAGAGATGATTAATATATATTGGTTAGAGGACAATAGGATGTAGAGATGGATAAATATATGATAAAGCAAATCTAGTAAAGTATTAACAGAATCTAAGAAGTAGATACATGGGTGTCCATTGTCTAATTTTTGTAACTTTTAGTAGAATGGGAAATTTTAATAAAAAATGATGTAATAAAAAATTTCATGTCAAAGCCTCCCTGAAAATATTATGCTATAATGTTAAGATAAAATACAACCCAAATTTAATAAAATAACTAGTTAAGAAACTAATGTGACCCAATATCTGCTAAGCATTATGTGTGCTATGTCTGAAGAAATTTGCTTTCTTTATCTAGAAATCAAAATATTTTGAAAATAACAATATGCAAAACAATAACACTGTTAATTTCTTATCTTGTCTTAAAATTCTGCATCATTTAAATTGTTTATGTTAAAAAATATATAAATAAATAAATTGTTTATGTAGTGTTTCATTTTTGTTATTTTGTTTCTGTTTTTTCTCTTTCAACTGAAACAAACAAATAAATAAAAAGTTGTTTTAAATTAAAAAAAAACAGCTAATATGCCACTTTGAGTTTCTAAATTGAAGGTTACTACTATTTGAAATATTTTAATAGAAACAATGAAATAATTTCAAACTCAATGAAGGCCAGCCAAATAGCTCAGCAGATTAAAGCACCTGCAAATAGGTGCAGGGGCCAGGGGTTCAATCTTCTGGCCTGCCATGCCTGCCCCACGTCTGGGTCACACTGAGACAGCAATTGAGCCTGGGAGTGGTGGCACAGACCTATAATATCAGCCCTGGGGAGGCTGTAAATAGGTGGATCACTAAGAGTCCAATATAGTAGTGAGACCCTGAACACCCTGTAGACTCTTCCCTAAAGTACAAAAAAATGGAATAAATCTGTCCATTTTAAAAGAAAAATATGGTATGTGGTATTAAAATCTAAAATATTTTTACCGTTATTGTTACTATTTAAAGAGATATATTGAGTCATTTTTGTTACATGGTGCAAGGCTTGCAGACTGAAGGAGAAAAGAGAAAGGGCTTGAAACCCTTTGTCATAAGTCTTCAGAGTCTGATAATCTCTTTAAAAAGAGACATTTCACAAGTATTTCAACATTTTAAAGGTTAAAAATTAATAATAGATCTCATGGCATAACTTTTAGATTATAGCTGCTGACCCCTCCCTTGACTCTAATTTTAATGGAAAAATTAAGTTAGACATTTAGTAATTTGTCTTTGACTAAATATTTTTTATAAGCATGGGGGCAGTGTGGCACCTCAACGTCTCCGAACGTGATGGCAATGATTACACTTTAAGTGTAGACAAGGATTAAAAACTGAAAGTTCCTCTTCTTCCTTAAGTGACTTTCTGCTCAAGAAAATTGGTATGCGTGACTCCCTTGTGCTCAGAGGGTTATGAAAGTGGTCTACACTGACTCAAGTTAATTTACTCTTTTGACCATCTTCAATTACAACATGCACATCAGAGTATTTCAAAGTTAGAAGCTATTGACATTCTTATGAATTAGTGTACTACCTCCTCATTAAAGTGATAGCTATAGCAGCTATTGTAAGACACCCAATGAACTTTCTCTTGGTTTGATTGAAATTGAGATTGTAGTTAAGATCCACTGATTTTTTTCTGAGGATAACATTTAGTTCAATGGTTTACTTTAAAAATTAAAACAAAGTCTTTTCTATTTCTTTGGCAATAGGAATCTGTTTGATCTGCTTGCCTCCTTAGGATGGAGTCCCTTGGAACACCCCCAGCTCAGGAATGGTTTTGTTATTCATGGAAAGCAACTAGCACTACACCTGATTTCGTGCTAATGAGGTCAAAGTGAGGACTTCTTGTTAGGTTTGCAGTAGAGCTTTTTTCAATATTTTTTAGTACATGTTTGTAGTACATAAGGATCACATTCCTCACTGGGAATCTATTACCCACTTAACACATCTTAAATCCTTTTTTGCACCCAGGCTCTCCTTGCTGCATGTTGCGGTCCCCTTCCCATTTCACGGAGCCATCTCCCTATTTCCTATCATCTATATTTGTACTTCACTCTTTACTCTTACTTTGGGTTTCTCTGATGCAGAAATCGCACAACATTCAAACTTGTGCATCTGCTTTTATTTCACTTAACTCTGTGATCGCAAGGTGTACACATTTTCCTACCAATGAGTCACACGTTTTTCCATTCCAACGTAGTACTCTGGTGTGCCCCTTCTGCACTGCTTCACTGCAGTGCCTCACTTCTTCGCTCATTCATCAGCTGATGGGACATGGAGGTCACTTCCAAGAAGTAACTGTTATGAGTTGTGCTGCTATAAATATGTTCATGCAAGTATCAATTTAATTCTTTTGGAAATAGACCTAGAAGCAGAATAACTGGATCAAACACAATTCTTAGTTGGAGTTTTTAAGGGAATCTCTATACACATTTCAATAATGGTTATACTGCTTTACAATTCCATCAGCAATGTAGAAGTTTTTATCTGAAATCCTGCCAGCATTTATTATTCTTATATTTCTTAATGAGAGCCATTCTTTCTGGAGTAAGACAGAATCTCAATGTAATATTACTTTGCACCAATCTTATGACCAGATGTTTAAAATGTGATGTATTTATTTTCATTCATTTTTGTCCTTTCAAGATGTTTGCAGCAGTTGGATTAGTGACTCTTCCTGGTTTGCTCATGGTTATGATCAGCATTGGCTACTTATCTTCAGAGAGCAATGCATTTGTTTCATCTTTAGTCATGAGGCCTGGCCCACAGCACACATCTCTAACGCTCTCACAGTTGCAAGGTGTCTTTTCTTCCACATTGTCTCCTTACAGGGCCCAGCCCTGTCTGACTGGCCATAATATTTCTATCTAATTCAGTGGCCTACAACAATTTCAGTTGCCTATGTTTTGATTAGGAGGTATTTGATTTTGCAATCTAATTATTTTGAGTTCTTTCTATAGTCTGGATAATAGTTGTCTTTCTGAGAATAGCCTGAGTTGTTTTTCACTTTTATAGGATGCTTCTCCATTCTGTTATTTGTTTCTGTTGTGACCCCATTAGTATAAACTCAGGTGTAGGGCTAGTTGCAGAAGCTTTTCAAATTGTTATAGTGTCACTCGTTGATTATATTCTATAATTGGGTTTCTGTTCAGGAAGTCTTTGTGTATGCCTCCAAGAGCTTTATATATTTTATATTCTAACAAGGTAAGTATTTATTCTGTAACATTTGGATTTTTTGATTCATTTTGTTATTTTAGTTTAGAACCAGAGGAAAGATACACATCTAGCATGTGAATAGCCAGTGTGACCAGCATCATTTGTCAAAGGGGCTCTTTTTTCAACTAGCGTAAGTTTTTGGTCTGTTTATCACAAATCAGGTAGCTGACATAGCTCCAGTAGTTGACTCTGCACCCTCTGTTCTTTTCTACTGATTCACACTTTCATCTCTCATTATCATGCTGTTTTATGCACCCTAGCTTTGTAATACAACTTGAAGTCTGGTATTTTGATGCTCCCTTGTTTGGTGTTGTTGGCCAGGATTGCTTCTGCTCTTCTAAATCTTTTCTATTTTATACAAATTGTAGGATTAATTTTTCTGTTACTTTACTTTTAGTAATCCTATTCATATGTTGATTCAGTTGATATTAAATCTGTAGATTGAGTATGGAAATATGATCATTTTTACCATACTAATTCTGCTTATCTAGGAAAAAGGGAAACTGATCATTCTCTGATGTCCTCTCTAAATCTTTGTCAAAGTATTATAGTTTTAGTTGTTAAACTCAATCACTTCGTTGGTTAGGTTAAATAGGGGGGTTTAGTTTTTCTTCATGCTTCTGTGTTGGCATTGTTACCTTAAAGCCCTTTTCAGAGACTTTATCATTGATGTACAAGTACATTATTGATTTCTGTGTATTGACTTTGTATGCTGTTTAGTGAATTTGTTAGTTAATTTCTCCAGTCTTTTGTGGAATTTTATTGTGTGGTTTACATAGAAAATTATGTCACCTACAAATAACAATAATTCACCTTCTTTTTCTATATAAATAACTTTTATTTTTTTCTCTTGCCTGATTGAACTGGCTGATGTTCTGAGAACTACATTGGAGCATGTCTTTTTCCTGAGATAAGAGAAAGCATGCAAAATATATGTTTATATGTCTGATTTCACTTAAAATCATGTTCTAAATTTGAATTGAACTTCTTTATATATATGCTTGTTCTGATAACTTTTTGTGGTTTCTACTAAGACATCAACTTACTTTTTAATTCATTGATTATTCATGATGGCATTCTTTAATTTCCATGTATCTGCACATTTTTTGTGGTTTCTTTTGTCATTTACTTCTGGTTTATTTCACTTTGATCTGATAAAAGTCATGGGGTAATTGTTATTATATTGAATGTTTGTAGCCGATTTTATGAACTAGAACATGGTTCATTTTGGAGAAAGTCCTATATGCTATTAAAAGTATGTGTATCTTGTTCTGGAGTGGAACATTGTGCAGATACCTTTTCACTACATCTATTTCAAAGGTTTGGATAAATGCTGAAATTATTTGCTGATTTTTTTTTTCTAGTTGAATTGTCTTTTTGTGACAGTGGGGTATTGGGACTTCCCCTAATAACTGTGTAGAGATTCTTCTAACATTTTGTGTCCATTGATGTTTGTTTTACAAGGTCATGTGCACTAGTGTCCAGCACATAAGTTTAGAGTCGTAGTCAAGTTCTGTTGAAGTGTGCCTGTAACTGATGGCCTAGGGCCTTCCTGGTATTTGACTTATTGATAGTATTTGTCTCATGACTCTTTATTAGATAGTTTAAGAACATTTCTAGTGCTTCTTTCATGGTAATGAGTTTCCTGAGCTTCTCTTTCTCATAGAAATCCTTATGTCACAACAAATTTTGAAAGATAGTTTTGGACAACATAGTATTCTGCAATGCAAGTTATTCTGGGGGATGAAACGCTTCACTGTAAGCTTCTCTGGCTTTTAGGGGTTCTTTAGAGCAGTGTGCTATAATAGTAATTTGTTTGCCATTATAAGTGACTCGTGCTTTTCTCTGACAGCTTTTAAGATTGTTTCCTTTTATTAGACTTTTGATTTTGAATCTGATACATCATGGAGAGTCCTTGGTCAATCATGCCTGTTTGGTGTACTATGTCTAATTGCTTCACTTAGTCATATGTGTAAATATTTCCCTATATTAGGAATGCTTTCTATTATTATTTCTGGTAACAGGGTTTTCAAAAATTTCTTTTGCTGTATCTTCTGACTTTTTATTTATTTCAGTAACCTTACTTAAATCACCCTTCTTTAGCAATCATGGTCCCATTTTTATTTCCCTTTTGTTGTGTTCTAGGTCTCTCTGAGTAATGGTTCCCTGAGAGCACTGCCATGTTCTAATTTTGTCATTCTCTGTACATAAGTTGTTTCAATTGCCTAAAATTGTAGTAGAAAGTTTAGTTTGTTGATTCCTGTTTTTAATCTGTTCATGGACTGTAACTCTTTGCTATACAGGACATTCCTGTTTTGTGTCATTTTAGCTTAGCTATTTTTCAATTTATCCTTATTTTATTTATTCTTCTATTTATTTTTTTTTTAATTTCTTCACTCATTGTTTTCATTTATTCACTTCTTAGATCAGCACCATTTTTACATTTTTATTAGTAGAATATGTAAACTATCTGATTACTTTGTTTATTATAATATGTTTAAATATATTTTCTGTTTTTTGTATAAAAGCACCTAATTGATGTGCTTCTTAATTTGCTCTGTTATATTTTTAATGAATTGGCTGTGATCTTTTTCCCTTTCTTTTCTTCAGTGCCTCAAATGTTGGCTTTGGTGGTACTGGGATTTGGAGGAGGCATGCAGTTGCCTTGTATTCCCATGCTTCTATTGTTGTTTATTTGTTTGTTGCTTCTGAGATCTGTGGTCACTAACTAGTAGTAATATCTAGTTAGAAATACCTTTTGTTACTGATGTATTTTGGGCAGGCTACATATAGTCCTTGGCCTCTGTCCAAGATCCAACCACTTCCATTAATTTATAAGCAAAGGATGCAGTGTAACTGGACCACCATCCAGTTCTCTGAGAATGGAGTGCCATATTTTTAATTACACAAAGGTAAGATAAATATTAGCATGCAAAGACAATCTTTTATTAGCAGCAACAATGCAACCATAGCAAAGGCAAGTAAGTCAACTACAGTAACAACAAGCTGAACATTCATAGAAAATAAGAATTGATACGGTAAATCTTCAACTTATAAATATTAGAGTTGTGAAGTTTCATAGATGTACTATATAGGACACTTTTTAGACATATTTATGAATCCAGTTTATAAAGTTTATTAAAACAGAACTGATTCACAAATTGAGCACTTACTTTAATGTACTACCTTTAATCATAGAAAAGCCATCTGTAATTACAGTATAAACACAAGGTGAGCCAAATGTTGTCACGTGGTAAATAGGTACTAACTAAAAATTATCCCTACTTTCAAAATATAAAAGAATTAAATACTAATAACATACAGTGAACAATGTACAATTTAACAAAACTTAATGTTTAAAAAGTTAAGACAAGCAGTTGGGAACAGGATTATGAAAGAGAAAAATTTGAAAACATTTTGCAAAAGTCCAGCCAAATAACTAAGTGGATTAAAGCACCTGCAAGCAGCTTCAGGGCCCAGGGGTTCAATCCTGGGGCCTGCAGCACTGGCCCTGCACTGGAGGCAGGATGAGATGGCTATTGAGATCCAGTGTGGTGGTGCCTGCCTGTAATTCCAGGTCTTGGGAGGTATAAACAGGTGGATCACTATGAGTCTGATCTAGTAGTGAGACCCTGATGACCCTGTTGAACCTTTCCTAAAATACAAAAAAAAAAAAAGAAAGAAAAGAAAAAAAAAAAAAAGAAACATTTTACAATTGGAAATGAGGGAGGAAAAAAAAGTGAGAAGGAAAGGGGGTGTCAGGGAGATGGCTCAGTGGGATAAGTGCTTCCCTGGCAAGCACAAGGGCCTGAGTTCAATCCCCGGTTCTGCCAAAAAAAAAAGAAAAAGAAAAAAAAAAAAAAGGAATAGAAGGATATCTATAGAATTAAGTGTATAGGACCGAACAAGAAAAGAGAGAATGGAAAAATTAAAATTAAAATTAAAACCAGAATAAGCAATAGGACAAAGAAACAATAAAGAAATTTAGTGAGATAGTCCTCAATTCCAGTAAAGCATGATGAAAAGAAGAAGAAAAAGTCCTAAAAGTTAAAAAAAAAAGGAATAATTTCTTGGCATTTAAACAATTGGTTTAAAAACCAGCAGTTTTTGATTCCAGAAATTCAGTGTTCCCTGCATAACTTTAAGGACTATGACTTTCTGAGGTTTCCCCCTTTCACTGAAGATGGCCCTCTCTTTACCCCAGGCCATGGTAACCATTCAAATCAAGAGATGCCTTCACTCCCATTAGTATAGGGTGATATAATAGACCTCAGATCAGTGGTGGATATAGGCAGCAGAGCTGGGGTTCAAACAGTTAAGAGGGGCGTTTTCAGAACCAGCTGTTCTGCATACAGCAGTGCCTGGGATGTTTTCTCCTCATGGGGATGGGTCTGAATCCATCCAGTAGTAATTTTTTTCAATTTTATTAAGAAAGAAATAGCAATGAGGCAGTTTCAACACAGGTTCATAGGACAGTTCAAATAATTAATACACTGCATATTGTTGTCTTCATAGCTGTTATTCAAAGTATGAGATGCAGACATGATATCTTGTCTAAACACTATTATGGACTACTGTATTATATTGGATTACTTTGGCGAATTCATGCACCTACAATGTTTGAATGGCAGTGGAATACCAATCTCTGACAAAAGTGAGCATCCAGGACTAATTTTGCGTTTCTCGGGGTGTTCTGTATACTCAACACTGTCTCTTACCTAGTCATTGTGGGAAGGCTCCAGTGGAATCCTGAAGTAAAGCTGTTCTCCAACTGTTCCCAGTTCCAAGCTCATATTATCAACCCCTTTTTGAAATGGCACCCAGTAAATAAATCTCTGGAAAAGTATGACTTTTTTCTGGATGTTATGTGAAAGGAGTCACCAAAGAGCAAAACCCTAAGCTGACCTTACAGCCATGTGGTCCTCCTTGTTCCCACAAGAGAGTCAATGTGACTTTCCAGACTGTTTCACTCTTACATCTGCATTATTGTGAACTTCTCCAGCTGCTCTATAACTTCTAATTGTCCTGTAAATTTTTTTCCAAGTTTTGGATATCTACTTCCTTTTTTTCCCTCTTTGCAAAGTAACTAAATTATAGATATCTGGATACTGACCTCAACGAAACAAACTTTTGCTACTGGTCACTACAACACCATGATCACGATAGGCAGAATTTTAAACCAGAAATAACCACCATATGATTTGAGGACTGGAGTCTTGGTTCTTGATGTGAGCTCAGCCTCTTGAGAGGACATGAAGATTAGAACTGACTTCATTAGGAGATATAGCTTGATTAGAAGACTGCAACTTGAGAACAGAAGCTTGTAAGTGATTTCTGAACTAAAACCCGTCTTGTGAGGTGTTCTTCCGACGGAAGTTTGAAGAGGAATGTCAGAACTGTATTGTACTTTTTAATAAAAAATAAACTATGAAATTATAATATTTAGAATTTATATAGGCATAAATATAACCATAAATGTACAAGTAATAATCTATAAATTTTCTCTTAAAATCAGTATTCATTATACATATGTATATATTTATATATATGCATATGTACTTTATATTTCCACATTTTTATCAGTACTGAATATCTAAAACTTAGCATATGTGTACTTGATATTTTACATTATTTAACTATGAAAGGCAATAAACAGGATGCCTTTCCATTAGGGCTGGGATAAATTATTCTAAACTGGGTAATTCATAAATAATATAAACAGGTTAAGCAGAGTTCATGATGCAGTCTACTACTGTCTACCCAATTCATAACATATATATGTGCCTTGTGATTGGAAATATGTAATATGGTTCTTGATGCCAAGAGTATAAATAAAAGTAAAATCTTGCTCATCTTTAGGAAATATAATTTGCTTTTCCATGTTACTTTAATAGATATCTTGTGTGCTTGTTGAATTAATCCCTTTATACATGTATAATAGTCTACATGAATAAATAAACATGTGTATGATTCAGAGAGCTTATCATTTATACTCTTTATATCTTTGATACCATTACCTAGTTGTAATTTGTTGCCTCCCTTGTCTAAGCTTTATAAATAATTAAATAACAATATTTTATGATGCTATTAAAACCAGGTTGCAAAGATTTGATCAAAACATTATCCATATATCATCAAGTTTGAAAATTAAGCATCCTTAAATGTCTGTTTCTCCATGTAGTGCTTCTAAAGACAGAAGGCAATTGTGCTGTTAAGCAGGTATTTATTGCTACAGCATAGTAGCTCTAAACAACAAACAGATAAATCTATTGAAAATTAATGAGTTAAGTCTTTAAACTTACTTTTAAAATGCCACCATGTAGACAGTTATCTTCAGTTATCTGGAGACTGGTAATGCTTTTAGTTTTTCTGTTTTGTATCTCTAGGCTTAAACATTACAGCCACCTCCATATTTACACGGTCTGCAACTATAGATTCATCTTACCACAACTGAAAACGTTTAGGGAAAAAAAACTGACCATGAACACACTTTTTAAATATTATGTTCTAAACAATCCAGAGTAGCAATAATTTTCACAATACATAATATTACTAGATACAAAAAGAGTATGGAGATAGTTTAAAGTATATGAGAAGATGAAAATTCTCTTCATCTTATAGATTATATTTATATACTGTAGAATTTTGAGCTGGAAGTTTCATATCTGTGGGAGTCCTATAACTGACTCTGCATAGATAACAATTAACAGTAGTTATTCATTTCAAATGTCCAGTTCTTTCATACACTTCATTTGACTCCTTCACATTCAGAATCTCAACAAAATCAATTTAATGAATTTCAAGAGAAGGTTAATGTATCTAAAATCATTATGAAGACTCAGATGATAACATAGAAGAAAATCTCTGACTGAATAGAAACAAAGAAGCAGAACAAATTTGGGAGTGGTAGCAAAGCTAAAATTTATTATACAGAAGAGATCATATATGAAGGGCTATTCTCAAATATAAAGACTATAAATCTTAATGCTCTAAGTGCTAGAACAACTATATATAATATACAGTAAAAAGACTGGAACATTTAACAAAATAACCTGTATTCAGCCCTGTATTCTTACTTGAATTTCATTTATCTTCTCCTATTGATTATATCTGTCCAACAAAATATGATCTACATACAATTTTTTCTCAGCTTCTTCTGTAATTGTCATTTACATTCTTTTTCATTTTAAAGGGGAAAAAATCAAATATAACAAGAACAATGATGAATACAAAACAAAACAGAATAATAAAAATGGTGCAGAATTTTAAAGCAAGAACAGAAAATTAACAATAGTTGTTATATTATGTATTGTTACCATCAAATTATTTTCTCAAATTACCAGATATAGGCACTTAAAATCAGTCAGGCAATTAACACAAACTCTTCCTTTCACTAAACCTTAATTTTTTCAGGTCTTTTTTGTTTTTCGTTTTTTAAATTTATCATTTATCATTTTTATACTCTCCTGAAAGTTTCATATACATTCTTGTTGTTATTAAGAAATAAGTATATTCAATTTACTTTGTGTGTGTGTGTGTGTGTGTGTGTGTGTGTGTGTGTTTAGGGAAGGACCTACAGGGTGTTCAGGGTCTCACCACTAAATCAGAGTCATAGTGATCCATCTGAGCTGGGATTACAGCTATATGCCACCACATCCAGCCTCAATTGCTATCTCTGTGCCCCAGGTCGGGGCCGGCATGGCAGGACTTTGGATTGAATCATTTACCCCTGTATAGCCAGTTTACTTTGAGACTTACAAACGTACTTCATTATGTAATATCAGAAAATCAATAGTTTATATGGAAACTTTGAAAACTAAAACATGTTTTAAGTTTTGCAGGTTTGCATTTCAGCGTATAGATGTAAAACATGTTTTCTTTTTTTTTTTATTTTGAGGTACAAATATAAATCAGATGGTTTTAAGACACCTTAACAAGACAGATTTGATAAATTAATACACTGCAAACTGTTTTCATACGGTTTTGGTATCGTACAAGGTGCATACATGATATTATACTTACAGACATTATTATAGCAGATATCTCTTATCAGTAAATTAAGAGTGTAGCTGTTTACTTATCTTATTTTTTATACCTGAATGATATCAAAAATTCAATAATTATTTTCCTAGTGGATGACCATAGTACTAGAAGCCAACATAATATCCTGTCCAACCACCATTAGTGCAAATCTTGCCTCTCATAGAATTATGTAGAAGCACAGCGTTATCTATCCCAACTGTACTGTCCATACACACACATCATGATTTTTCCTTTATATACCCCTTCCTTTGTCTACACCTGTCAAAGGTGGGCACTCCATTGTCATTCAAATAACTTAGGTGCTTGATCTCGACAACAGAATCCAACGCATTCCAGCATTCCACAACAATAGTGAGTTATTCAAAGAAGTTGTCGACCATAGCCATTTACAGCTCAGCTTAACATTATGGCCCCGCGAAGTATACAGAGAAGATTAGCATGGCCCTTGCTCAAGGATGACATGCAAATTCGTGAAGTGTTCCATATTTTTCCATCAATGTAAACGGCCTTAATTTTCCAATTAAGAGAAATAGACTGGCACAGTGGATTAGGGAGCAAAATCCAACAATATGCTGTATACAAGAAACACACAACTCAAAAGGACATTCATAAGGTCAAAGTCAAACGATGGAAAACAATACTACGTGCCCCAGCACTTCAGAAAAAAGCAGGAGTAGCAATTCTGTTCTCAGACAGTCTCAACTTCAAACCAAGAATGATCAAACGACACAAAGAAGGCCACTATATACTGGTCAGGGGAAAAATTCAAGAGCAAGAAGTAACACTCATAAATATCTATGCACCAAACACAGGAGCACCCAACTATGTAAGGCAAATCTTAAGGGACATGAAAAACTTAATGTCTAAGAACACAATCTTAAAACATGTTTTATTTTTGATGTTACTTTCAAGAAAAAGCACAGGAATGTTATGTTTGGCAAAAAGATTATTCTGTAACATTTTCATATGTTAACATAACAGCCACCATCTCTTAATATACACTAGATTTTTGAAATTTACTGCTGTTACTTGACTTTGAAGATGGCACAGCTTCTTCTCTGATTCAGATGAGGTGCTCATTTTGTATCCATGTGGACATGGGAAGTGGAATTGATCCATGTATTACCTTGTTTCAAATCATTTTAATAGGGCTGGTGAGATACCCCAGTGGACTAAGCACCTGCTTAGGCACACAGAGGGCCTGGGGCTCTATCCCTGGCACTACACGCCATGCCAACCCTGCCTCTCAACTCACTGAGCTGGCCAGTCCCAAAGTTTCATGTGATCAGAGGTGGGGGGGGGTTAGAGGTAGTTGTATCTAGCATGTGTAAAACTGGAATTTATTTGTTGTACAATGCTAGGATCAGGGTTCCTAAGGTTAAGAGTGTGCTTTTCCTAAGCAGCTTGGGTAAAATATAAGGACAGAAAGATACAGTTAGGGTCTTTTTTTGTTTGTTTGTTCCTAGCTCATGGGTACCATGAGGTGTTCTTTGTGATTCTCCTCTGCCAGTCACCCTGCCTTAGAGCCAGCCAATTATGGACTGAATCCTCTACAAACTGAGCTAAATGGATCTTTCCTCCCTTTTACTTTGGGAGCCAGATATCTTGTCTCCATAATGAGAGAAAAGCCACTAAGATCCTGTGATGACAGTAGCAGGCCAGTCAGTTTTCTTCTGAGTTAAGGTCACATGCTGTCAAAACAGTGACAATCATTGATAGTTCTATCAGTGCAGAAAAAAAAAAATGAGGTATGTTCTAGCACTTGTCCCAAAAGTTGTAATACTTAAATATTTGGTGTATGTTGAAATATTTTCTATAATCAAAGTATTCAAATCCTAAAAAAGAAACAATCTTATAAGTGGACTGATGAATATAAAATTCAATGATTAATGCTGATAATTAAACACATTTAAACATATTTTCTACATGAGTTCTGAGCAGTTTATGTCATAGCTCAGTGTTAAGCACAACTTAATTTTTTTAAATTTTATTGAGAAATAGCAATGGGACAGTTTCCGATTATTAGGACAACTTCAATAATTAATACATTGCATATTGTTGTCTTCATAGTGGTCATTCATAACACAAGATGCAGACATGATATCCTGTCCAAACACTATTAGTACAAATCTTTCTTCTCATTGAATGAAGAGAAAGTAGCTGTATATCTACTGTAAATATTTTGTGTATACAGACACAAAATGGTCCTTTTCTTGTTTAGTTTTGTGAGAGATGAGTATTCCATTTCCATTTAAATATTGTAGGTGTGGGAATTCAGAAAAATAACCCAAAACACTCCAGTACTCCATAGTAGTAGTCGGTAATCCATAGGAATGTCAATGTCAGAAGTTGTTGACTTGAGCCCTTTAAAGCTCAGCATATTAATGATTATTGGGATTTTTCAAGGTAATCTAAAAAACATTGTGATTAACTTTTTTTAAATTTTTATTTTATTGAAGTACAAATATCAATGAGACAGTTTTAAAATATAATGACAAGATGGATTTGATAAATTAATATACTGCAAACTGTTTTCATAATGTTTTGGTATCATAGAAGGTGCATACATGACATTATACTTACAGACATTATTATAGCATATGTCTCTTATCAGTAAATTAAGAGAGTGTAGGAATGACAATGGAGTGCCCATCTTTGACAGGTGTAGACAAAGGAAGGGGTATAGAAAGGAAGAATCATGATGTGTGTGTATAAACAGTACAGTTAGAATAAATAGGCCGTGCTTCTG
>PVKA01018183.1:0-44330 GCA_004027165.1 Ctenomys sociabilis
TTTACCTATTCTTTTCAGCATTGTATGCTTCCCCATACTATTTTATTCCTTCTCAACTTGACTCCCTCTGTAGATGGAATTTGCACACGGTATGCTTTCCTTAATATGGTAAAATGTCTTTCATCTCCCAAGTGTCCACAATAGTAAATTCAACAGTTTGTTTTTAGGCAGAAAATCTAGGCAGCCTTTTCGTACCTTTGCTCAGAGTGAGATCAAAAGCAGCTTGTCACTCTCTGTAGTTCTAGGCAGAGTATAAAGATGCCATAAGCACAGAATAAATGAAAGACAGTTAAACTTTTAAAGTTATAATGGTATAATGAATTAGTTAATATGTACAAATGTGTTTTTTAAGTAATTAATTAATACAAGCATTTAATGCAGTGCCAAAGACTGAGAAAATACTCCACTTCCAAAATTCTATTGTTCAGTAGGATTTCAAACAGATAAAGACATAATTTCAATCAATGAACTAAAAGTTAAAGTAAAAACCGGGCATCATATAGTGCATGCTTGTAATCCCAGAGTTGAGGAGGTTGATTCAGGAGGATCATTATGAGTCCAAGCTGCAGAGTGAGTCCCCATACCAAATAAATTTGAAACTCATGTGAGCATGCTAGTATATATGGAAAAAAAATATTTGGATTCATTGATCCAAAAGCAATTGGTTCACTATTTTAATAAAAGAGTGTGCATGCAGGCTAAAAGAAAATCATACATATTTCAACTTCTTTCTTCTCAATGAAAAATAACTAAGCCTCTCAGTTTTCATAAATTAACTGTGAATTAATCATTATTCCTTGTACCATTTGTGGATTAAATTTTTATTTGCTTAAAATAAAAGCAAAATCTTGAAGAAATGATAATTCAGCTGAAGAGTTATATGTATATTCTTATGTTAACCCATATGAACTTTGTGATGGAGTTTTCAGTAGAAAGATTCTAAAAATAATCTGTCAAATATAAGCAATAAAAGAAAAAAAAATGTACCAAATATTTTAGCAGATCTTAACTCATTGAAAATAGACTCTGGTGGTTTTTAGTTGATTAAGATTCTGGAACTAAATTGAAAAGAATAAATGAATTTAAATAAGACTAATCATGTGGAAAGAGAGAAATTTCTTTGTTAGAACTATAATAAGAACTCAGAGTAAGAAATCTCATTTTAGAGAAAATAGTGGAATTAGTGAAAAACTCTTCTTATTCAAAAAAACCTAAAACCAGTAGATGAATATTTATTTTTAGAATCTCCTCAAAATTATAGTATAGCTTAGAAGATAATTGCATGTTATCAGTCCAAATTCTAAGGAAAAACATGAACTTTTGTCTAAATGGACAGTAGACTTGCTATCGCTCCCCCCACTTAACAAACATGTCAATTTTTTTAAAGCAGTTAGTACAGGATCTACAGGGTCTCACTACACAGATAGGACTCATAGTGATCCTCCTGTTTTCACCCTCCCAAGTGCTGGGATTACAGATGCATACCACCACTCCCAGTCTTAATTGCCATCTCAGTGCACCCTGGGGATAGGGCTGGCTCAGCATGCCAGGGATTGAACCATGGTCCCTCCATCTGCCCAAGCTGGCACTTTAGTCTGCTGAGCTATGGCAAAATTGAATTCCAAACTTGACAGCTTTGTATAGCAAACAAGAAAGATGTCAAAATGTATAGTCTTTTCATACTACATAGAACAGTAATAGACTGTCCTCATAGTTGGCTCGAACTCCAGAAGGCCAACCTCCCAGGCAACGATGAAACAGAATTAAGTAGATGCTCCCGCTACTCCACTATTCCTCAAAAGGAATTGCAGGAAAAGTCTGGACAGGGTGACCTTACAGGCTAATTGTTAGATTTATACCCACAAACCATAAAATGGTTCTAGATTAGAATTGTCCCAAGAACCTCACAGAAATCATGTATATCAAAGTGCACCTTTATTTAGCACAATTGTTTTGAATGTTTTATATGGGTTTTGCCCTATTACTCTGATTTTTTAATATACACATATGATAATTAACTTTATAAAGTTTTATAAGATAAATAATTGAATCAGATGGAGGAAAAATTAAAGGATGATGGAGGGAAGGGAAAAAACAGTTGATTTGTATAATGTGCACATGACATTGCAATCAATATAATAATTGTGCACAACAAACAAGTTCCAATAGAAGCCAAAAAATGAAAAGATGAATTTTGTGATTAAAAAAAAGCATCCTTCAGGCTGGGAGATCACTCAGCAGTCTAAGCACCTGCCCGGAAAGTGCAAGGACCCGGGGTTCAATCCCTAGTGCTGCATGCTGTGTAGACCCTGGGCACACCCTGCCTGCCCTGAAACTGGGCATGTTGCTTCATGCCTCTAATCCCAGTGCTGGGGAGGCTGAGACAGGAGGGACACTATGAGTCCAACCCTGTACCAAATAAACACATCAAGGATTAAAAGAAAAATTCATTTCTTCATATTATGTTTTAGAGTATTATCACAAATAAATATTTCAAAGACCAGGTGTGAAAACTGAAGCATACCTGAGAAATTTATGTAAGCAACAACAGAAATGAGAAATGACAGAAACAGGTTCACAAAAACTTGTGGTATTGGAATTAGGTGAAGAAATTATAAATCAATTTTAATTAAAATGTAAAGGAACTAAAGAAAAACTTACTTTAGAAGTCCAAATTTGGGTGT
The DNA here is from genome assembly GCA_004027165.1 of Ctenomys sociabilis. NCBI lineage: Eukaryota > Metazoa > Chordata > Mammalia > Rodentia > Ctenomyidae > Ctenomys > Ctenomys sociabilis. The sequence continues at coordinate 2,685 of PVKA01018183.1, forward strand.
GGGATATAGCTCATGGCATAAGTACCTGCCTGGCAAGTGCAAGGTACTGAGTTTAATCCCTGGTACTACAAAAAAGGAGATCCAAATGGAGTATCTAGAAGTTTTAACCAAAGTAACACTAAAAACTTAATGGTGAACAGGAAGACAGATGAGAGTATAAAGAGAAAGTAGCTCAGAAGGACATGAAAATCAAAATGCAGGAGGGCAAAGCTGAAGAGACATGGAAAACCACATGAAGACATCTCACATACATTTCCTCAGTGTTCTAGAAGGTAAGGAACAAGTGACCGAAGTCAAGCAATATTTGAAGAAACAATGAGAATTTTCCAAAACAGATGACAGGTCCAATATATTGACATAAAAAGTCCAAGAAATTCAGAGCAACACAGATTTAAAGAAATCTCCTGTGGAAAATGTATTATGGTGGATATGTAGAACCCTAATAATCTAAAATGTTGAAAGCTGGAGACACGGGAGACAGCATCTGCACAGAAGCAGTGTGTATCTCCCAGCCTAACTCTCTGGAAACAACAATAAAAGTCAAAGGGTGACCAGCAATATTCTAAACTCCCTGGAGTTACATAAGCAAAAAAAAATCTAAAATTCTGTACCCAGGAATAAATGTATTTCATGATTGTTAACAAAATGCAGACATTCTTAAGATTACCAAACCAAGCATCCGCATTCTCACCAAAAGAAAACATAAAACATAGGTCTGGGGAGACAGTTCAGTAGAATAAGTGTTTGTCTGGCAAGTGCAGGATCCTGAGTTCAATCCCTGGTACTGCAAAAAGAAAAGAAAAGAAAATATAAAATATACACACTAAAGAGCAAGAAAGAGATTCCAGAATGCAGGTCTTACGATGCAAGGACAAGTGAAGGACACACAGCAGTATTTACTCAAAGTTGTCTTCACTTTTGTCACATCTCTTATTTCATTAAGGAACTTCTATTCTTTGTAGTCACCTTCTCTTCATAGTTTTAAGACTTCTCTTTGCCTCTGTTTTTTATAACTTCATTTTAATTCTAGGGTGTGAATTTTTATTTAATATATTTGCCACATTACTGGCTTTGTCAATTTGAGCATAAGTGTGTTTCGAAAATTTTATTTTTTTAGGGGAGGTTTATTTTTTGTTTTTGGTGCTGAGGACCGAAGCCAGGGCTTCTGGTTTGCTAGGCAAGCATTCTACTGCTGAGTCCAATCTCCAAACCAAAGTAGGATAGTTTGGTTTTTTGTTTTTGTTTTTAAAGTTGAGAAGGATTATTATTATTTTTTTTTTTTTGGCTGGCTCAGGCTGCCTTAAGGGCAGGTCTGGTAGGGTATGGGGAGCTGGGATGGAGCTGTGGTCCCCTGCGCCTGCCTGGGTTTACCCCAGCAGGCGCTTAAACAACTGAGCTAACCCACAAGCCCCCTTGTTTTGACAATGTTTGAAGAGTTTCAGCAATTGATAATTGAATTGCTTGAATAATTCCTCTGAAAATATTTAAAGCATGTTGCTGTGCATTGTGTGATCAGGAAAATTTATAGGTGACCAGGATACTTGTACATAAAAAACTCTTATGAACACATAAGACAGGGCCTGGGAGATGGCGCAGTAGAAAAAGTGCTTGCCTGCCAAGCATAAGGGCCTGAGTTCAATTCCTGGTTCCCCCCCCCCCCCAAAAAAGTAGAAGCTTGTTCTTTAAAAAAAAAATCATATAAGACAAAAACCAATAAAAATAGGCAAGTGCCTTGAGCAGATGTTTTACAAAGAACTATTAATGCCCCAAAAATAAATTAAAATCATCATTAATCAAGTGCATCAAAATTAAAACACAGTTAAATACTACTACTACACATTCATCAAAATGGCTAAAATTAAAATAATATATACTGAGGGAGACACCCACAGCCCCACAACCTGAGCGACCTGAAGCAGGAGGGAGAGCCTGACAGACTCCGGTCTGAGCCCGGTCAGCTGTGGCAGTGGCTCAGGAGGAGGAAAATTCAAAAGGAAAACAGATCCTTTCTGCAGCTGACCATATAATTGCCTTTTGATGCTAAAGTTTGTGGAAGAACTTGAATGCCCAGGGACTTTTAAACCCTGCTGCTCAGAATCTTCAGGCCTCTTCTGATCACTTCATACTTGGGATTGCCAGGTAACTGCCAGCTCTTTGAGAATCAATAATCCTGCTAGACTGGGTCTGAGAACAGAGGACCTGGATGTATTGGAGCATGTGTACCAGGATTACATGCACCCAGGGTTACGTGTATCCATCTGATACCACTCCCTAGTATGGCTCCCTTCTAGTGTCAAAGGTTGACAACATGAGGACTAACTTTCTAACTAAAACCATTGCTAAACAGGGCAAGGTATGGCTTTTAAACTTCGATTGAAATAGCACATTTTAAAATGTCTCTTGAAAACACAAAGTACTTGCATTTATTTGGAAATAGTTTCTGTTACCATTGAGAATAAATGAAAATCTGTCAGGAGTATATTCTATTCAGCCCTTATCAAAAATAATAGAACTCAGGAGGCTGAATCAACAGCAGTCTCTTCTCACAGTTCTGGAGCTTGAGAGACCAGATCAGTTTCTTCTGAGGATGCTATCCTCGGTTTCCAGAGAGCACCTTGCCTTTCTTCACTTGGCCATTGTGCTTAAGTGTATTATGGGTGTTCCTTTGTATATCCAGCTTCCTTGTCATAACATACTCTTATGGTTTGTGTCTAACTGTCCCCCAAAAGCCTCATGTAGTCGTGGGGCGGGGACTTTTAGTTTGAGATTAACTCATGATCCACTGGGGTTATAGGTCTCAGTACTGCTAGAATTATGGATGTAAGTGTTACACCCAACCTGGGGCTCATAACCTGAATGTAATAAAAGTGAGACAGACTCTCTCTCTCTCTTGCCAATGTTGGCCTGTTGCCACTGATACTGTTCCACCACCAAGAACTGCTGCTCTCTACCATGTGCCGGCCTGCCTTGGAGCTCGCTGAGTATGGGCTGAAATCTCCAGTAACTACGAGCTAAAAAAAAACCTTTCCTTCCTTCATTTTGGGGGGTATTTGTCTCCACAACAAGAGAAGAGTAACTGATACAGACACCTCTTAGACTGGATTAGAGCACTCTAAGGTCTCAGCTTGCCTAAGGGATTTCTTTCCTTGTCTCCAAGTTAGCCACATTCTGTGATATCTGGGTGGAGGCCCCAACATGTGAATTTGCAGGCAGGCATAATTCAGGCCCTGACATGTGATTTTGTTTCTAACCATTCTATTTCAGTCTGTGCTATTAATAGGTGACCAACAACAGCCACAACAAGCATAATCAAAGAATTCATGTAGAAATATGATCCTGCAAGTCACGTGATCACAAGTCTGAAGCTTTCTTCTATAAACAGCCTTCTGAGGTTTCAGGTACAGGCTCTGGCTCTCCTGAGCCAGTACTGCTCATTAAAGCCAAGTTTGTGATGCACTGTGGAAGGCTCTCACAGCACAACTTTACTCATGGGATGTGTTCGCTAAATCTCATCTGAACTTCCAGAGCCATAAAATATTGCTGACACTTCTCCTATTATTTCTGTTATTCGCTGCCATGGACTTTCTCATTTCTTGGATTGTGATGTATAATTATAAATTGTGGAGAAATCAAAGTATACATAAATTCCAAAGTCTCAGTACTGTTTAAAATATAAGCCTGTGAACTTTCAGAAATACCAAAGTGAAAGTAATGCCATTTATTTGCTTTAAAAAATAATATATACTGAAACCTTAATATAACTAGGGGATTGTAAAACATAATGAGCATTTTGGAAAGCCAATTTTTATTCATACAAAAATGTTTGTGAACATATATAGCAGCTTTATTCATTAACCATGAAAAACAGGAAACAATTCAGTGAAATGAATAAACAATTTATGATGTATCAATGCTACACAACAATAATAAATTATACATATTACAATATGGACAAATCTCAAAATAATTATACAGAATGAAGTGTAAAATAAAAAAGTGCATGCTTTATCACTACTTCATAAAGTTCCATGAAGTGCAATTTAGTCAGTAGTATCAAAAAGCAACTAATTGAATCTGAAAATGGAGACAAGGAGTAGATTACAAGGAATATAGGAAAGTTTCTAGGGTCATTGTTTGATAGCTTGATTGTGATCAAGTTTTACTGCTGTGCACATTTGTCCAAATGCATTGATTGTGTATTTTAACTTATTAAGTTTATTGTACATTAATTTCAAGTCAATAAAGAGTTTAAAAATCACATCCACAAAAACAATAACACAGAAAAAAGAACAGTGTGGTAAAAAGGACTCAAAGCATGAAAGTGTTTAGTCACATTAATTTAACTATCATTGTAAAGTTGAAAAAAAAAAGAGATAAAAAATGAGAACCATTCAGATATCTTGGAGATAGTAGTTATTTTCTGAAGATTGGACTGAATGATAGTTAAATTCCTTTTCATTATGTGATTTGAAATCTGTGGTTTTCCCATAAGAAAAGTTGGCATGTTCTTCTGCACACCAGAGAAGATATTTCCCATGAATAATCAATTTTCAAAACATCTGTGAAGATTATATTACCTGTATTCAGTTATGTATTGATGTGAAATTAGTATATCTCCTCCTTTCCTTAATCTGACATTAGTATTCCAGCTATTTCGTCAAGTTAATTTAGTTGTACTAGAAATGCACTGGCAATTACTTGAGTTAATTTAATTTTTTTTAAAGTATTTACTGATTTTGTCAAAAAAGGAAAATAAATGTAATGTTTGTTTATCCAGTAATTGTATCAATGTGTTAGAAAGAGCTTTTAATAAAAACGAATTTAACATATGATTTGTTTTCTCCTTTTAAATGCAAATAACTTCTAATTCAGAAGAGACAGCATATGAAATACCTCTTGGGTTTGAGTTAATATATTTTTCTGAGTTCATAATTCACTGTCTAAAGCAAATTTAGTAGTAATAACTCACTAAATAATGTCCATGTGCTCATAAGAATATTTTTAAAAATTTAACCTTTGTTTAGATTTGTGAGACTCTTTCACAGTCCAGTGTGTTATGCTATAAATTTTTAGGAAAATAAAAACACATTTTAAGTTGTTAAGCATATATGGGCAGATTACACTGTTCATATTCCTTTAGCGTGATAGAACATAAGCATACTATAAATTTGAATTCAAATTTATAATAAAAACTTTATTTTTTTCTTTTAGTAATGCCAATATGCTATAGTGAGCTTCTCATTTTGACTCCGTATGTCTTAACTGCCTTTCCACATGGATTAGTCAAATATCCCATTGCTGGAGCGAAGTATCAGACAATCACAACTTAAAAGAGGAGAGGTTTGTTGCTGTTGGTTGATGCCAAAGCAGAAATGCTGATAGAAACGCATGGGGGAAGAAATGAGTTCAACCCATGGCAGCCACAAAGCAGAGAAGGAAAGGAGAATCCTAGAATAAGATGAGACATTGCTAGACCATGTCCCCAGTCACCCACGTACAACCCACCTGTAAGCCCAACTTCTTCAAACCACATTCAGCTATAGAACTCATCAGTGGATGACTCCTTGATGAATGTAACAGGTTGTGATCCAATCAAATCGTAAAATCGTGACACTGTGGGGACGTTATAGGTGTATACTATAAGACTCCCTGATCCTAAAAGGCTCTGGGGCATCTCATCATACAAATGCATTTAGTCTGCTCCTAAGAGGAACCCAAGTGTTAACAGTTCTAAGATTGCTATAAATTCCAAATCTGCCATCTCCTTTGAGATTCAAGGCAAACTCTCATCTGTGAGTCCTCATAAAAGTCAAAAGAAAATTAAAATCTTCCACAGGCAATTGTGCACAAGAAACATTTCCATTCCAAATAGGAAAAATAGAGGGCCAGCAAGGAGTAGAACCGAAGCCAGGCGAAAGCCAGCAATACAGACATTAAACCCTGTAGTTCCACATCCAGCGCCTGAGGCCAGTTGGGGCTCGGTGTGACCTGGAAAGGTGTTGGAATCTCACTGAGGCAAGAGACTAGTGTGTAGCAAATGAGTAGAGTGATAGGAGCTATCCTAAGGATCTGTTGACAAAGACCAAGACACAGAACAGCTTCTGAAACTCCCAACGTCAGAGTGGGAGGATGAAGGGCGGTGGCCGCCGGCCTGGTGGCCCCTTCCTCCTCATTCTTGCAATGGCTTACTCGGTGTGCAGGGCATACTCTGTCTTCTTGCCTTTGGAGTACTTCTCTTTCTTCTCTTTTTACCTTGAACAAATGCTAAACTTTTATGTTCTTTGCTTGTCCCATTCAATTAATTAGTACTTGTCTGCAGTATGTGATGTTTGTATTCATTTGCAATTTGAATACTTTTCTTTAACTTGAAATATACACAGAATTTATATTAGTTGGCTTGAGGCATAAATCAAATTACCTGTGTGATTTCTTGCAAATCCAACTTGAAGACTGCTATAAATACTAGAATAAACATTATTAATGTATTTTTGTCAGACATAGAACATGTTATCATTTACAAAGAGTGAAGCTTCACAAAAGAAACATGCGAAAACTTAATTTTCTTTCCAAAGTCATCCACAAATCCTGTCCCCATGGCAACACAAGTACTTCTCTGGATTTCTTCCACTACACTTCCTATTTTGCTTTGTCAAGAGCTTTTAAAGCAATACCTTAAGTAATAATTTTGCAATTAAATCAGTTGCTTTCTGTTAATTCAGTTTTCACTGTCTATCATTTCTATGAATTTTAAAAACACATTGATGAACAGAAAGTAATATATTATTGCATAACTAAAGATGTATAAAATATAAAATTGACACCTTCTAAAATGTCAGTGATATTATGCACAAATAAGCAGGTTCCTAAATTTAATTAGTAGCTTTTATAAAACGATGGACAGCTTTTACTGTTAGTAATAACTGTGAGTTTTTTTGTTTATTATTCCTGATTCAAAATACAGACATGATATAAATCAGTCTCTTATGACTAACAAATGTTGACAATCACTATAATTTAATATTGGAAAAATGTTTACATAGGTTGGATGGCTGTTACTGGATCAATATCCATGCAAATCACACACAAAAAAATTGGTTTTCCTTCTTTCTAATTTTTTTCACACAAAAAAAGTAATTTATTTTCTCCTTCCTCTTTAATGTATGACTATGAAAACTAATAAAAGAGAAGCTGTATTTGGAGAAATCTTCAAAGGACCTTTTTATACTTGATGCCAGTCCAAATATTGTAGGTACTTGAATTAAACATAATAATCCAATATACTCCAATAGCCCATAACAGTAGTGGTTTATCAGCAGAACGGTCAATTGTCAGAAGTTGTTGACATGAGCCTTTTACAGCTCAGCATATTAATACAGCTTTACTTTTTATACCTTGTGGTTATACTTTTCTGCTGGATGGTTAAGACAAAGTTAAAGCAAGACCTATATAAGTAAAAATGTAATTTTCATATCTGACAAGGTCAGTCAAATCCTCTTAGGATTTACCCATCTCTAACAAAACAAAACAAAAAGGGGGACATAAAGGACCATTTTGCAGTGAAAAAAATATAAATGTATATACAAAATAGTTAGGATAGATATACAGCTACCTTCTTTTAGTTCAATGACAAGAACGGTTTGTACTAATATTGTTTAGACAAGATAACATGCCTGCATCTTGTCCTCTGAATAACCACTATGAAGACAATAATATGTAATGCATTAATTGCTATAACTAGGGCCAGGGAGATGGCTCAGTGGAATAAGCACTTCCCTGGCAAGCTCAAGGGCCTGAGTTCAATTCCCGGTTCCGCAAAAAAAAGGAAAAAAGAATCTAATTGTAACTGTCCTACTAACCTGTTTTGAAACTGCTTCATTGTTTTTCTCATTAAAATAAATAAAAAATGTTTGAAAAGCTAATAAAACTCAAATAGTAACTCAAATCTTCAAGTATTTGTCTTTCTTATTCTTTCCTGTCATATATTTTAATTTGCCCAAACTTCTCAAAATCAGTCTAATGAAATTCAGGGTGAGGTAAAGCACCATAATGTATAGCTAGATAGTTTCATTATCTATAAAACTCAAAAAATTGTGTTTACCATTAAAGAGTATGAAGTATCCCAGAATGGTAAAATAATAAAAAATATAAAGATCAAAAACTCACTAATGCACACAGTCAAAAGGAAGACAGATATGAGTTCAAATTCTGATCAATCATCACACTTTGGGCAAGTAACTAAAGTTATACAAAACAGTCAGCGCTTAGTCAGGAAGGGAAAAATTGTTGAAAACAAATCTCAAATAGAGTGATGTAATACAACTACTAGATGGTTACATAGCCATTTGGATGATGGAAAAAGCACAGGCCAAGGAGGTTATTGTTAGTGTTGGAAAAGTTGGGGAGAATGGGAATTACAGGAAGCTGCCACCCAACAGCCCAGGCTGACACAAGGAAGGCACTCAGGAAAATTCACCTCTGTCCCTTCTATAGCTCAGGCATCTGTCCTGCTGCTTCAGGAGCAACAGTGATTTCTTCAAGGGCTCTTGTTGGAAGAATACAACATGGCACCTTACTGGAGGAATCTGGGGGAGAATATTGTACCTGCTTTGAGTCCCTACAGGAGGGGGAGGTGTTGCTGGCTTGGCAACGGAACATCTGGAACATCTGGAAGACCTTCAGTGTCTCCAAGTATAAAATTACTGTTTGTCTTAGTTTCCTATTGCTAAACAAACTATCCAACACCTGCAACTTAAAGGAAAGGAGGTTTATTTTCGTCAATGGTTTTAGTCAATAGCTGGCTGGCTCCACAGCCAGAAAAGGAAGGCAGAAGGGCATAGTGGAAGAAAAGATGCTCAACCTATGGCAGCCAGGAGGCAGAGAGAGAAGAGTGGAGACGGGGGGGAGATAAGCCCTGCTGGGCCATGTCTCCAATGACTCGCCTCCAACCTCCACCCAGGCCCCTCCAACTTTACAACAAATGGCTTCTGAGTTTCTCAGTGGACCAAGCCATTGCTGAGTATAGTCTCCCCATGATCCAGTTGCCTTGCACACATAGATGGATTTTGGAGAACCCTTTGTATCCAAATGATAACATTGCCAAAAGTAAAATCAAGACTGTAGATTTATCAGTTGCTCCAATGTCCTTTTATTTGCCTCATATCCCCTGAAGAACATATTTCAATATGGACTCTCATGTATTCAGGTATGGACACTGTAGATAGATACAGAGACAGATGATACAATATGTGACAGAAACTGATATTTCTAAAGGTCTTTAGAAGATAAAAAGCAGATAGAAACAAATTGATCACAGCTGTGACAAATATGGCTCAACTAAATTTGTAAAATATGACTGTAAAGATTGTAAACAGAATCTAAACTGAAGTAAAAGCAGAAACATGCTCTAGAATATCATTACAATCAATCAATTAAAGAATAAAACACAAGAAAATGAGTTCACACCTCTTGACCACTGACATGCGTCATTTCAATTGGAAATATGCAGTTGAATTTTTACTACCACTTGTATAATAATTTCTCATCATTCAGTTAACATTTATGTTAATTTTATTGGTTTCTGGACTTTTTAAGACTGTGTCTGGTGATAGAATACTTGACAGTTACATCCTGGAACCTCAGTCCAACAGGCTTTTCTAAAAAGAGCTTTGAGAAGAGGCCCAAGTTCAATTGGAACTTGTATCAGCTGATGATGGTAGTGCTGGCAAAACCAGACTCATAAAATATCATTTCACTAATACATTTGAGAAAAGTATGTAGCCTGAGAGTACAATTGTATTCACTTACATTTCACACAAGGGCACATTAGATTCAGAAAATGGGATATAACTGGCCAGGAAAAATGACTATTCCATCCTTGCCCAGTGCACCTTTGGTAATATTTGCTATAACTGAAGAGTTACTAAGAAGTCCATGCCTAAGTGCTTATAGAGCTGTTATGAGTGCATGAAAACAGCCCCATTTTGTTGTTGTGTGGCTACAAATGATATTAAAGACAATGGTAAAGAGAAAAGCCATTGCCTCCTATCAAAAGAAGAATCTTCGGAACTATGAAGTATCTTCCAAAAGTAACTACTACTTTGCAAAGCCCTTCCTCTCACTTGCGAACATGCCCACTGGGGACCCTAACTTGGAATCTGTTGTCACGCCTGCTACTGGATGATGTCATGAATCAAGCTCTGGCAGGGCAGTGCGATTCTGACTTCAAAGCTGCTCAGACAGCTGCTCTCCCAGGTGACAGTGACCTGTGAGAAAATGGAACTAGAACCTGGCATCAGAAGTCTCATTGCTAAACGAGTTTCCTCTGACATCAGCAGCAGACTGTGTGTGCACTTTATTATCTAGAGAAGCAGGATGTGTGTCTCCTTCTTGAGACGTTGAAGGAAATGAATAGGCTTTGCAGACCTTGTGGCAATTATAATAACTTGACGTTTTGGACATGTGTATTTAGATGTATTGAAGCATAGTTGTTCACTTGTCAAGTTTCAAACATAAGACTGCTAGTCACAGCGTGATGTTCAGAGATGAAATCTTATTTAGAATTTAAAATATTTTTATTTAGAATTATAATAAAGCTATGCTTAAAATATCTTATGAAAATTACAAGCTGAGGAGCTAGGCAGATAGCTCAGTGGTCTAAGTGCCTGCCTGGAAAGTGTAAGAGCCCAAGTTCAATTTCTGATACTGCATGCCATGCTGGCCCAGCTGCCAAGCCGGCCACAGAAACTAGAAGTGGTGGCACACATCTGTAATCTGCGTACTGAGAAGGCTAAGCCAGGAAGATCACTAGGAGTCCAGCTGCACAGCCTGACCCTGCACCTAAAAAATAAATAAAAAGGGGCTGGGGAGATGGCTCAGTAGAATAAGTGCTTGCCTGGCAAGTGCAAGGTCCTGAGTTCAATCCCCAGTTCCACCAAAAAAAATAAAAAATTAAAAAATTTAAAAAAAAAATAAAAAAAATAAATAAAAATATATATACATAACCTGAAAAGATATTGTATTCCATTTGTTAGTGATTAATACAATTAAACAAAAGACATCTTTTACCTGTTACTAAAGCTTTAAGAGTCTTATAAAATTAGTTTAAAAGCTGTTTAGTATAAAAGTGTATTAACTAAATTGAAAAGAGTCCATATTGAAATATGTTCTTCAGGGGATATGAGGCAATTAAAAGGATATTGGAGCAACTGATAAATCCACAGTCTTGATTTTACTTTTGGCAATGTTATCATTTAAATGCTCTTTAATTTGATATAATTCTGAATTTTAAAATAATTCAAATGATAATCTAATATAATTATGACAAGGTTAAAAATTAAAGAAATTTCTGTTTTGTTATTAAGATTTACTAGCATATGTCCACAGTGCATAATGTTTACCTTTATCTTAGAGAGTAGGGTAATGGACTTACCATATCTTACTTCTTTTTAATTACCCGTCCTCATTCCTCCCAACCTGTAATCTCTAACCTGAATTTCCCCATTTTTATTTTCTTCCAGTTCATGTTTGTGATACAAAGACTATATGGATTTGGGATAGCTGGTGGATGTAAGCACCTGCACAGCCTGACCCTGCACCTAAAAAATAAATAAAAAGGGGCTGGGGAGATGGTTCAGTAGAATAAGTGCTTGCCTGGCAAGTGCAAGTACTTATTTTGTAATCCCAATCAAGAAACCAATAAAATCTTCCAAAGATCTTTAAGTCCTCCACCTCCCACCCCTCCCTGCAGACTCCATCACTTGGTCCCCTCTCATTTGAATAAAAGATCTATCTGCCTGTTTCCTTCTGTCTTTTATTTTACTCTTCATAATTTATATTTCTCATATGACAGAAGTGATGTGGTATTAGAGTCCATTTCTACGTGTGACTTAGTTTACTTGACATTATTTTTCAAGTTGTATTCATTTGGCTCCAATTTATCTTTATTTATGGCTGAATAGTATTCCATTATGTATAAATGCGACATTTTTAATCCATTTGTCTCTATCTATTTCATGTATATTTAAGTCACTTCCAAGAACTAGATATTTTAATTTAGGGTTGGTATGTATGTATTGCTACAACATTCAGTTCTTAACTTTTTAAAAAAGATGACAAAAAATGGAATAGCTGGCAAATTTTCTTTCTTTTTAGTCCTGTATTTGTCTCTTCACTCTGTGAGTTGTTTCCTTTGCTATGCAAAATGCTCTTTAATTTGATATAATTCAATTTGTTGACTCTTGAGCTGATACTGTGTGCTTCTAAAGTTCTGTTCAAAGTGCCCACATATACCTATGACTTCAAGAATTTTACTTTTTTTATCTCCTAGCAGATTATCTGTTTCTGTTTCAACATTTAGTTCTTTGACCCATTTTGGCTTACATACGTTGTGAAAGAAACAGATCTAAGCTCAGGTTTCTGCATGTGGATACCTGCTTTTCGTATCATTGTTTGCTAATGAGCCTATTTTTCCTCTAACATATGTTTTTGGGCTCAAAGACCAGGTGGTTGACTCTGTCTAGGGTTAGCTCTCCATTTTTTATTCTGTTCTCTTGTCCCACATATCTGTTTGTGTCAATAAAAAACTTGTCTTATCACTTCGGCTTTAAGTGTATCTGGGACTGTGGTGCCTCTTGCTTTCTCTTATTGCTCAGGATTGCATTTGCTATTCTAGGTCACGTCTTATTCCATATGAATTTTAGGGCTTTAGATCTTTGGAAGATTTTATTGGTTTCTTGATTGGGATTACAACAAGTCTGTATATCAGTTTGGGAAATATTGCCATTTTCACAATATTGCTTCTGCCTACTTAGCAAAGGGAATATCTTCCCATTTTCTTATAATTTCTTCTATTTTCTTTCTCTGAATTCTGAAGGGTCACATACCATGACCAAGTAGGCTGCTTTTCCCAGGGATGCATGGGTAATTCAACACATAGGAATCAATAAGATACCACATAAACAAAATTAAGGGCAAAAACTACATGATTGTACTAATAGATGCAGGAAAAGCTTTAGATAAAAACCAACAGCCATTCATGATTCAAAAAAAAAAAAAGTCTGATAAGACAACATGAAACTCTCCATGGGAGATCCAAAAAACTCCAACAAGAAACTCCTAGAATTAATAAACAAATTGAGTAGCATTGCAGGATACAAAATCAACACCCAAAAATCAATAGCATTCCTCTACACAGAAAACAAATTCATTCAGAGAGAAATTAGAGAAACAATGTCTTTCACAATAGCATCAAAAAAAATGAAATACTTAGGAATTAATCTAACAATGGAAGTAAAAGATTTATATAGTGAACATTATAATGCTCTGGAAAAAAAAAGAGATTGAAGAGGATTTTAGAAAATGGCAAAATATTCCTTGGTCCTGGGTAGAAAGAACCAACATTGTAAAAATGGCCATGCTCCCAAAATTGTTATACAGAGTTTATGCAATCCCTATCAACATTCCACCAATATACCTTACAGAGCTAGTGAAATCATTCCTCAAATTTTATTGCAACCAGGAAAGACCTAGAATAGCAAAGGCAACCCTGGGCAACATAGGCAAGGAGGAGACATTACAGTTCCTGACATGAACTTATACTACAAAGCTACAATGATAAAATCAGTGTGGTATTGGCAAAAAAGTAGAACTGAGGATCAATGGAACAGATTAGAAGATGCAGATGCAACTATAAACACACTCAGCCATCTGGTCTTTGACAAAGGGGAAAACATGTGCAATGGAAGAAAGATAGCCTCTTTAACAAATAGTCCAGGTTTCTGTGTACCTTAAACTAAAACTAGACCCAGATCAATCACCATGCACTAAAGTCAAAATAGATTAAAGGTCTATTCTGAAACAGAAACTCTAAATCTGCTGGAAAAAAACAATAGACAGAAATCTTGAGGACATAGGGGGAGGCAGACAGTGCATGAACAAAGACCACACTGCACAAGAAATACTTCAAAGAATCAACAAGTGGGATCTCATCTTACTGAGAAATTTCTGCATGTCAAAAGAAATCAGAGTGAAAAGACAACCTACAACTCTGGAAAAAATATTAACCAACTATCACCCAAAGGACTTTTATCTAGAATATAAAAAGAACTAAAAAAATCATAACTACAAAAATCAAAGACCCAATCCAAAAATGGGCATACAAGATGAATATATACTTCTCAAAGGAAGAAATACAAATGGTAAATAAGCACATGAAAAAATGTTTCACAGCATTGGTCATTCAAGAAATGCACTCTTGCAAGCAGGCTCAGGGGTTAGGGGTTCAATCCCCAGACATGCCATGTCCACCCTGCCCCCAGAGTATGCTGAGAGGGCAACTGAGACTGGGTGTGGTGGCATGAATCTGTAATTCTAGCTGTTGGGAGGCTGCAAACCAGTGGATCACTATGAGTCTGATCAATAGTGAAATACTGAATACCCTCTAGACCCTTCCCTAAAATACAAAAAAAAAAAAAAAAAAAAAAAAAAAAAAAAAAAAAAAAAAAAAATGGAATGCAGGGCCAGCCAAATAGCTCAGTAGATTAGGCACATGCAGGGGCTGGGTGTTTTATTCTCAGGCCTGTCATGGTAACCTAGCCCCAAGGGTGCACTGAGACAGCAATTGAGACTGGGCATGATGGTGCGTGCTATAATCCCAGCAGTAGGGAGGCTGTAAACAGGAGAATCACTGAGTCCAATATACATAGTGAGACCCTGAACACCCTGTAGACCCTTTCTTAAATACAGAAGAAAAAAAGAAAGAAAAGAAAAAGAAATGCAAAGTAAAAATAACATTGAGATAACATCTCATGACAGATGAATGGCTGTCATAAAGAAATCAACTAATAACACAACTGGAGAGGCAGTGAAGGATCAGGAACCCTTCTCTACTCTTGGTGGGAATGCAGAGCTGTGCAACTGCTATGGAAATTAGTGTGAAGTCTCCTCAAAAAAACTAGGACTGGAAATCCCATTCAATCCAACTATTCCCTTTCTGGGTATTTTCCCAGAAAAACTGAAAACATCAAACCACAATGATATATGTGCACCAATGATTATAGCAGCATAATTTGTCATAGACAAATCTTGGAAACAACCTAAAGGCCCATCACTTGAGGAATGGATAAAAACGATGTGGTGTTTTTATACAATGGAGTACTACTCAGCTATAAAGACAGACAAACTTAAGGCCTTTAAAGGTAAATGGATGCAACTAAGGCTACACTCATAAGTGAAATAAATCAAACGTGTTATGTGTAAATATCATATTGTCTCCTTAGTGTAAGAAGGAATATACAATATGAAAATCATGTTTCAACACCTCTCACCTTCTTCTTCTAAATGTGTACAATTTCTGGTGTCATGTCACTCACTATTCAAAATATTTTTTTTAAAAATAAAGTAAAAAAGGGTTTATTGAAAGTAAGCATCATCTACATAGTGAGACCCTGTTAGACCCTGTAGATCCTGTCTTAAATATAGAAAAGAAAAAAAAAAAAAAAAAAAAAAAAAAAAAAAAAAAAAAAAGCAAGTAAGCATTGGGGGCCAGCCAGTTAGCTCAGTGGGTTAAAGTGCCTGCTTAGGTATACTCAGATGCTGGGTGTTCTATCCCCAGCCTGCTGTGCCAGCCCTGCCCCCAGGGCACACTGAGGTGGGCACTGAGACTGGGCTGGGTGATGCGTGCCTATAATCCCAGCACTTGGGAAGCTGAAAACAGGAGGTTCACTACAAGTCCAATCTGTGTAGTGAGACCCTGTATTAAATACATTTTTTAAAAAAAGGAAGCAAGCATTAATATTTATTTGACCAACTATACATCCCTATGTCTACTAATCTAAACAACAGATTTGATGATGAAAATACATAATGCAACAACCACTTAAATTTTTATTCTTGTTTTGAAATTCTGTACTATTTGTATTATCACTTATTATTCTGTTTCTGCTGTTTCTACTCTTTTTTTGTTTGTTTGTTTTATGATACCTGGGATTGAACTCAAGACCTTGTACTTGCTAGGCATGCACTTATTCTATTGAGCTCTCTCCCCGGCCCTTGTTTTTACTCTTTAAAATAAAATTGAAGAAAAGTGCCAATTATGGCCATAGATGGATGATTTGTGAGCAGTGGGCTTGAGAAATTAAAATATCAAAGGGTCAATGTTTGCCTTGCAGGACCAGCCCCATGTGCTATACCCAGAAAAGAGACTAACAGCACAGCCTCATGGGTGCTCTTTGCTATTTCCCATCGTCAGCCCAGACACTGGGCCCACCTCCCTGATGGGTGCAGCTCCTGACTACTCCCAGCATGTAACGCGTATACCTCACAATGGGCATCAGCCGTAGGATGATGCAAGCAGTGACGTGATGTGTGAGATAAGTTCCGGAACCGTGCTGGCAGCAGTTCACTCATTTCACTACAGAGGTAGAGTGAGTGAGCAGGAGAGCCTCCTGAGACAATGAGAAAGCTCCCTAGCATCCCTCCACATAGACCCAAGCCTCCTCCTCCTCCTCCTCCTCCTCCTCCTCCTCCTCCTCCCCTTTCAACTCGTCCTCCTACCCACCTTCCTCCCTTGTCTTCTCAATCTTTGAAGCCTCAGCCGACTGCCCACCATAACCCATCTCTTTCTGTTTTCTGCCCCACTAGATTCCCTCCTCTCCCCAAAACCTTCCTTTCCCGTTGCCCTGCCATAAATGTCTCCCATCCCTGCCTTTCCTCTGTGCCATCCACACCACCCTCTCACCTCCGTGTTCATGTTCCCGCTGCTCCCCTAACCTGTTACTCCCTTATCTTTTCCCCCACTCCACCTCCCAGCCCTTCTTTCTAGTTCTCTTTTTCCAATCCTCCAACAAAAACCTCAGCCACCTACACAGACTGGATGAATCCCAGAAATCCCCTGGGACCTGGATTTCCAACTGATATGAATTCACAGCTACATGGATTATAGAGCCCAGCAAGCTAACGCAACCACATGGAGTGCTAGACCAGGGCAAGTCAACCTGGGACCTGGAATTCCTCTCAGAATACAGCCTTGGCTCCTGACTCTGCACTTCAGAAAAGTTGCATACTTGACCTTCCAGAATATTGACTGGCAAGCTCAGCACACATAGAAGGAAGGACAAGTGTGGCTCTCTCAGGGAAACCTGCACTGCTCAGACCATCCTGGTCCTCAACAATGGAGACTGTGCTCATCAAAGTTGTAAGTGGTCTACAGATATTGCATTGTTGCTCATCATTATGAATGTGTGGACAATGCCATCATATGGTGTGGTATAAACTTTAATATTACATCTCCCAGAAACATTGGGTCTTTGTATTATAGCACCATTAGAAGTGACGATTGGAGTTCCAGAGTGATGGGGTCTCACTGAAGCAGATGCTTGGTGGTACCAACCAACATGGTCCTCTCTGCCCTGGTGAGAACCACCCTCATTTAGGCAAAATACCCCCAACTTCAATATGGAGACACTTGAGAGGCCACACCTAACAACCACCTCTTAGTTTAATGTCTTCTGATATTTTTCCTGAATATAGATTATTTAAGTTAATTATACAGAATAATTAAGCTTCTTTAAAATATAAAATTAAAAATAAAAACTCTGATGAAAATAATTATACAAGGACCTTTCCTCAGCCTGAGAAAAGCCATTTATGACAATCCAGGGGCCAAACTCTTATTAAATTGGGACAAGTTGCTTCCTTGTAAAAATCAGAAATAAGAGGGAAAAAAATCCACTATCACTTCCCACTCTTGCTCAGTATAGTCCTTTAAACACTAGCCAGAGCAATCAAGCAACAGAAAGACAAATAAATCAATTATCATTATTTACTGATGATACTACCCTTTACATAGAAGACATAAACATTTCCAGCCAATGACTTTTAAAATTAATAATCAAACTCAGCATTGTAACAGGATAAAAAAAAATGAACATCCAAAAATCAATACAATTCTTGTGCATCAATAGTGAACTCAATAAGAATCATATTATGAAAACATTACCATTCTTATATCCTTAAGAAAAATTAAATATTTAGAAATTAATTTAACCCCAGAAGTGAAATATTTCTACTACAAGACCTTTAGAACTGTGAACAAGAATTTTTATTAAAGGAAATGGTAGTGAGGGAATATGAAAAGAAGGCAGAAGAGGCTGGGAAAAGAGTAGGAGGACAACACTGCAAATGTGGACCTAAGAGGAAAGGGCGTTAGGTGGAAGTATCCTAAGTGATCATGCATCTAGCACAGGTTCATCAATGCTACTGGAGGTCGCTGAACTGAAACTCAGCCAGAGGTGAAGCCTGGCACCCTCCTCTAAGGGGCTTCTGTAATAACTCTGCCTGGGTCAGCAGTGTCCCAGGAGTCACCTATGGGAGACAAGAGCCACATGCTCTGACAGACTCAATGTGGTAGCTATTTCCTGGTCAATCAGGTTCTCTGTATGGAAGACTCACTGCTTAGGATAACAGTTTTAGGGAGTTTCCCTAGGACATTTCTTTACATAGTGAGCTACCCTGAAGGTCAGGAGGTGTTGCTCAGACAGGCTTCAAAGTTATGAGGAAAATATTCTCACTTCTCTATCTCTATTTTTGTGGATCAACCCTTGCTTTATGTAAATATTTCTCCCATGACTCAAGAAGGATATCTAAAAGCAAGGTGAATAGTAAACTAAAAATATCTGCTTCAGTTTTCCCCCATAATATACTTGGGAAATATTGTGGTTTCAACATTGGTCCCTCAAAAATCGCAATGGACCCTTAAGCCGTAGTGTCTCATATTGTGAAACTATAAATGAGATCCTCAGAGACAGGATCAAATTGTTGCAGGCAGCTGAGTTAGCTAGGAATATTATAGACAGACAGGGCCAGGCTCTAGAAGGAGTTAACCTAGAAGACAAAGACAACTACCGGAGGGACTGATGATCCTGCTGTCAACCAAACCTAAAGGCCAAACAAATGCTAAAAGAGTAGCGCCTAGGATTGACATTCTAAGCAGGTAGCAATCACCTGAAAAGACTCAACTGAGCCACTAGCCCAACTCCTTAGGGGGAGAGACCCTGTTACTATGTGATTCGCTTCCCCATTTGGTTGTGGGCCTAATCAACCACCTGAGCAATGGTACTTGTAATCCCATTGATTGACCATAGTTTTGTCCCACCCCACATCCACCTAAGCAAGACCCCTTCTCTACCTTAGTCCCACATGATTTTGCCCTATAAAAGTCCCTAAAAAAGACAGCTTCCCCGGGTCACCACTCCGGTCCCCCTTCTGTCCCTCTCCGACAGAAGCTTTTCTATTCAATAAAGTTTTATCCTCAACCTCCGTTTGTTCCTAAAATTCATTCTTTGGTTTTAGAGAACATGAACTCATCCAGGTCAGGTTGGGAGTTTTACTTCCCTGTATCAAAATCACCATGAGATCATAAGCGTGAGCACTAAGTCAGTGTGGCCCAGAGGTACTGCTAAAACTAAAAATGTAGGCACAAGGACAGATGTCACAGAGAAGATGTGAGAAGACACAGGGAGGGGGAAATATGAAAGCTGATGACTTCAGCGATGCATCTGTCACCCAAGGCCTGGCAAACACAAACTCAGAGCCACCTTCTCAGCACTCAGGAGAAATCCTTCCTGTGGACGATTTAATTTTGGAATTATAAGGCAAAAAGTTTTTATTTTAATCCTTTCATGTTATGATACTTTGTTATGAAGCCCTAAAAATGTAATAGAAGAAAGATTCTCTAGACAGATATTTAGAAACAATAAAATGCTTCAAATGAACCTATTATTTTACAGAAAGTGCCTGCAGAGGAATACAATATAATACTCCATTCATAACCCAGTAACATTCTAAAAAAATCTACAGTGCCAACAAGCTGATTGAAAAATCCAGTCCTTATTCAATGATTACAGACAGATCTGTACACTTACTAATAACAAGTTGTTTGTTAAAACTTGATTTACAAAAAGCATCCTAATAAAGTACAATGACAGCATTATTAGGATTTACAGAGTCCCCTACTGAACAACTAGTCTTTTACCTACTTGCTAAGTTTGGTTATACAGAATTTAAAATTTCTGAAATTTGGGGCTAGAATTAGTATTACTGGCTCATCCTAAATGATACTGTAATAAACTGGGCATAGTATTTGAATGTAGCTCCTCTTTTGCTGAAAATAGAGTTGGGAAATAACTTATAATTTAACAAACTGTTGATCATTTATTCTTTAATGGTCAGATTTTGCTCTTTAAATCTTTTATGATCACCAGTGTCTTTTTCCACTGGGAACTGATATCAAATGGGACACTAAATCACTGGTCCTACACATAACCACATACAACCACAATTCTACCCATTATCTAGATCTTTCCTTTTCATTGGTGAGGAGACTGAAGATAAATTCAGCTTTTGACAGTGTATTAGGGAGCTGTCTTTATCAAAATATTTTCTCAAACTTAATATTTACTGAGTGTTTTCTTGATTTCTTTTGGGGGTGGGTGTCAAGACAGCGTCTCTACATGCAGTCTGGGCTGGTCTTCCAGCCACTGTGCAGCCCAGGCTGGTCTTGTATTTGCAGCAAGCCTCCAGCCTCCTAAATGCTGAGATTACAGGAGTCTACCACCATACCTGACATGAGTAACTCAAGACGGAAGACTATGTTGAAATTTTCTAAAGCAAATTTTTATTTGAACTATCAAAGAGTGAGGTGAATGTTATTATTTCATTCTCATAGGTAAGGAAGTTGAAATTCAGAAACATTACTCAAGTTATTTGATCTGATGTTATTAGAGGTAACTTAAAGTTGACATTTAACTAAGGTAGTCTTTCAATGCTTATTTACCCTGTGAGTATTTCTCTAGGCATCCAAGAACCACAGGAGTCAATTTTTATTTTTTCAAGAGTCTGTGAGTGAAAGCGTATTGTTTTTCTTTCATTTTGATGAAAACATACTGAGGATTAGCTGGATGACTGAGCGACTCAAAGTAGACTACTAACAGGGGCTTGTAATGTTCTTATTTACATTAGTATTTACAGCTAAGTGCATACCAAATAAAAGCTAAATGAAGTTGGATCTTGCTAGTGAATGACAGGTTTCCAACATTTTGGACACAGCAAACTTCAAAGGTTTAGGACATTCCATGATAAATGCTGATTGTGTAAGTTAAAAGAATTTCATAATGGTTACAGCTCCTGCAAGTTAGCTTCCACCTCTAGAAATGTATAATTTTGATGAAGTGCACTCCATTCAGGGCCAGACAGGAAACAGATGGCCCAGGCAAGGGAAAAGCAGAGGGCCATTTAATGAAGGGGACTATTTACAAATGTGTAATAAAGGTTAAGGCAAATCCAAAAGAGATGGAATTGGGCCCTGGACATGTAATGATGTGAAGCTTAGTGGGGTTGGGGAGACCGCCATCACTGCAACCTGGAAAGAGAGAAAGAACCCTGGCTTCTTATAAAAGGACACAGCCAAGTTCTGCCAACCCAGCAGAAAGAACACCAGGCCTCGCTTCACTCTCATCTGCAGAGAGCACCAGTGCATTGTTATGACCTCAACCCTTAATACAATCGGAATCCAAAGGGCAAACTGTCGTGGTGAGCTAATTAGGTCAGCCTCCTTCAGACACACAAATTAGGGCAGCGATGCTGTTCAGTGGAACTAAGGGAGCAAGATATCAAGCCCATTTGTTACACAGCGATGTACTAAGTTTCCCAAATAATAGTATTAGAAGTACTGGTTTATTTTATGAATGATGTAAATAGTTGATAATCTTTATTACTAATAATAAGATGCTAGGTAAGTCTTCCTGCAACTGTAGGGAAGTAAGACAATGTGACTCCTCCAAAGTTGTTACTGAAATAAAGAGTTTGAAATTTTACAACTCATTTAAATTAACATTTTCATTCTGTTGTGTTTTTTTTAGTGGAAACTTAAGAAGTTGAGTTAATATAAAAATGTTTCTTTTTTGGTGAACTGTTTCAAAATGAAACCTGGCAAACTGTTACTGGATGACAAAAGATTTTTCAAAATGACCTTAACTGGCTGGAATCATGAGTCTAAGTTAAAAAATAAAAGGTTCCTAATTATCTTTCAAAATTTATATTGCCCAGTTAGAATGCTACAAGGGAAGCAATTCCTAAAAGCAGTGTTTAAGAAAAAGACTCCTTAGTTCTGACAAGCACAAAGTTTGCTGTGAACTAGATGTAACACAACCCAGAAATGTAATGCAACTTTAGAATGAGGGAAGATTACTACAGATCAGACAAGTAACAGTTCCATGGGACTTCTGTTAAATAAGCATGAGAACCTTCAACTCCATAGAGAAGACTATGGGAAAGAGGTGATAAAGGTCTCAAAACTGAAAGATTGAAACAATTTAAACACTTGTCTCAGATGATACAAGATACAGAATGAGCTCAGGTCTTGGGCCACAGGTGTTCTTCTGGGTTAGGTTTGTTCTGACAATGCAGTGGCCTACATCAGTGTGGAAGAATGTGGGTGAGGTCCCAGAGACAGGAACATGCAGGAGTTTCTCATCTGTTGAGCAGTATGAATTCACAGTCACCTCCTCAAGGTGGCATCTAGTTGCAGCAATGTGTGCTCTGGGGATCAGCGGGCAGGCCATGAGAGCCCCTTCCCAAAGCAAGGTGTCTATGTAGACTCCAGCTTGCCCTTCTTCTGGGCTTCGAGCCTGCCCTGAGGGATAGTCAAGGTGATAGTGATGGGGGCATTCTTTCCCTTTCTACGCTGCTATCCCAGGTCTCTGGATCTTATAAGGCCCCTGTAACTAAGTTCCAGCAGTTCATCAAGATCATTCACCTCAAAACATAGCTATAAATCTGCTCCCTAGGTTCTCTGTACTATGGAGGAAAGGAAAAGGTGCCTGAATTCAACTATCTAGAGAAACTAAGGCAGAAGGCCTGGAAAACTTTTAAAAGATATGAATGTTTGCAGCTTTATGAAAGAAGAATTAGACTGATTCTATGTAATTCCGTATAGCAAATTAAGTAATAGTGGTTTTAAGAGGCAGATAAAAAAGATTGGAATTTAATGTCAAAAACACAAGAAATGAGAGATGTTTGTAGGTAAAAAGCCTTATTTTGAAGCAGAAGGCTAAAGAGGATATTTAGTATTAGTTTAATGAAGATACCATTGAATTAAATCATCTGTAAGTTTCAGTGGTCTTTGACTTGATGGTAAAAGACAAGACTAAAACTGATGTCAACTTAGAATGGCTGGCATGAGGTGATCAAGCCACTGAATGTTTGGATTTAAAAAAAGAAAAAGAGAACTGTTAACATAAGTGTATTCAATGGCTCAGAGAAGTTGTAGGAAGAGGACAGAAAAGTCAATAGGAGTGACAGAATACATTCTGAAAATCAGGGAAAGCATAGAGAAGAAAAACTACACTGTACATTTTGAAGGTTATTTGTCTGAAGACAAATACAATGCAATTATTTATAAAACTCACTGCATTATGTGCCTTCTATAGTTTCTTATATCAGATAAGTTCCAAAGAGAATATGCTGAATTTTCCATGTTTTTGATGTCAACATACTTTAAACAGAATTAAAAAGAATAACAGCAGGATTAAGTGCCTTTATCAGTGTCTCAGAAAAATTAAATGATTATATAAGAAAAACTGTCAAACACAGACTTATGGAAGTTAGAGAACATTATTTTTACCAGAATATATTAGCTGTTCAATTCCTACAAGTCATAAATATGTGATAGTTGTCATATTTAAAAATCTACTAAATAACTGAAACATCCCTTTTCCTCAGTAATCTTTTGTGATTTTTAAATTACAAAGCATCCAGGAATTGTTAACCAATAGTAAATTAATTTTATATGTTTGATGGATAATATTGATTTGGAATCAAATAAAATTGATTTCTCAGAGAACAAATTGGAATTTGATTAAAACTAGGTTTTGTAGCAAGACTTTCTAAGTGTATTTTAAATTAATGAGAACCAAAGGTACTTCTGTTTTCTACTGTTACCTTCGAAGACGGGACCTGATTTGGCAGTTCTTCTTTGACCCTAAAGACAAAAATATCCTCAAACAGAAAAGTAAAGAGTCAGCAGGAGGACAGCTCTTTAGACTTCTGCAGCAGCATTCTTTATCTACCCTTGCAATGCAATAACACAAAAACAGGACAAAGAAAAATGAGGACAGTACAGAAAGCTCTAGATGTTCTCAGCAAACAAAGCCAACAAAACTGTCAATTGGAAGCTGTAGTAGCCCTTTATTTTTATATTGCATGAATTCAGTTAGCACAACCCAAAGGAAAAATCTCTCTCAGAGGTATGATTCCTCAGTCAGGCCTCTTGGGTCAAACAACTAGAGGGAACTCCTACATAATAAAGGTTTTCCAGAGTTGGAAGTGTGAGCAAAGAAGTGCATGAGGCCCTTCTCTCAGGGCCTCCATGCCAGAAGAGTGGTATGAACTTCATGTAAAGATGGTGAGAGAGGCAGAGCACAAGTGTACTAAACTCAGCCCAGTGAAAGCAGTTCACCAAAGGAATTGAGAAAGAAGTCATATCGACACTGGGCCTTGAATAACAGGCAGAATTATATCAGAAGGAAAGAGTAAGAAGTAAAAAAAAAAAAAAAAAACCAACATGGTAGCCTGAAATGCTGACTAGAGCAGCTACTTGTTCAGCACCTCTAAGAACCTCCTAGCGGTCCCAGGCATTAATTACTTAATGTCCCTGAATGGATAGTTCAATAATGTTGAAAAATAATGTGAATTTGTAAAAAGAACATCCAGAAGTTCTCTGGGCTGACTTATGTGCACGGGGGAATAGCTGAACACTGAGGCCTTAAATGCTCCGTTGGTGTCAATGTAAGTGCTTCAGAGATCAGGGTGCAGACGGGAAGGGCTCACCCTGCTGAGAATGCAGCCTGAACAAATACATGAAGTGAAACGATTCTAAGTGGGGACAGTTAGGGTGGCAGGATAAAGAAACTCACTGAAACAAAGGGAACTAACTGTCGTCAAAACAACAGCAGCAAAACACAAATATTTCATCTGCCTCTTTCCATCCAGATTTCTCAGACTCTAGCTGGTTGTATCTGAATGCACTCATTTAATCAAGTAAGATATGCAAAACATTAGCAATCCATCACAAGAGTTGCCTGTGACTAGTGTCTGGCCCACAAAACCAGACAACAAATTGAATTTGTTTTATTTTAAAGAGAATAAAGAAAAACAATAAAAATGATACAGAATTGCACAACAAGACAATGGGAAATGAACAATTGTTGCTATATTGCAAGCAAATTAACATTTTTTTTTGTTCTCTCAAACACAGCGAGCTCCCCAAAGCGCCTGCCTGCTCGAGATGGTTTGGCAGTACGACTTTTTCCTGCCTATGTGCTTTAGCTCTAGCCCGAAGGCTAATGAAGATGTATTTGTAATTCATTCTTAATGAATTGTTTTACTGTCTCATTTAGTAAGAGAAAGCTACAGATCCAGCCCCAGGAAGTTGTAGAATGTTAAATAGGCCTCCCCCCCCAGGAAATTGGTCATTATTGTACAGAGCAAGCCACCTGTGGCACTAGACCCGTTCTGCAGATTTCAGCAGGCTGTTGGATATGGCTACCTACTGGAATGTGAGTGACCTGCACCCTTGGCTAATTCCTGAGTCCACACAGTCCTCCCGACACGGTCCTGAGTCTGGAGTTCTTCACACGTATGTCATTCAGTCCTCCCCACATCCTCATGCAGTCACTATGACATTCCATGAAAGAGAAAAATGAACCCTGGACTAGGCAGCCAAGCTGAAAGGGGACAACACTGCTAAGTAGGCGCTCACATTCTAGGAGGGAAAGACTGACCACTAGCACACAAATAAGTGTGAAATATATCAGTAAATCATATATGTTTAGCAGAAATTAAACAGAACAGGTTGTAATAAATACGGAGAAGAACTAAGCAAAGAAAGATGGAAGATAAAATCCCCATTTCTGCTCTCTATAGGATAATCACTGCTAAGATAATAATCAGTTGTAGGGAAAAACATTGATTATATAAGAAAACATCACAAGGCTCCGAGTTCAGTCCCTGGTACCGAAAAGAAAAAAAGAGCTGGGGAGATGGTTCCATGGAATAAGTGCTTCCCTGGCAAGCACAAGGGCCTGAGTTCAACCCCCAAATTCACCAAAAAAAAAAAGATAATATTGTTGCTACCAAAGGTAATGACAAACAGACGATCTGCTGAGTAAGCTCGTTATGTGCTGACTCAGAATATAAAGAACCCAGTGGAGCTAAACCACAAGAAATAATCAGGAAGGACATTTCAGAGCAGAAACAAGTCTCAGACATCATGAGAATGAATTTCATAACAAATGAGAGAGATCAAAGGAAGTGATTGAGGGCTGGATTGCTGTGCAGAAATAAGAAAATCAGCTATATAATGTAGGGAGAAAAGATGGTGACATTCACGATCTGAACTCCAAACTTCATAGATTGAAACCTGAAGTTCAATGTGTTTATTAAGGGAAGGGATCTGCTACCATTTGGATCTAGAATGTCCACCAAAACGCATGCTTTAAAGGTTTGGTCTGTAGGTTGGTGCTGTTTGTTTTAGGACTTTCCATTAAGAAATGGAGATTAGCACGAGACTAGGTCATCAGGGAATGGCCTTGAAGGGGACTCTTTAGGTCTCTTCTCTCTGACACTTTCTGCCCTCTGTAATGTAAGCAATGTCTTCTGCCACATGCTCTTCTCATGCGCTGCTTCATCACAGGCCCAAAAGCAAGGGAACAGCTGACCTTGGACTAAAAGCTACAAACCCTGAGACTGAGTAAACCTTTTTTCTTCTTCTTCAGTTGTTTGTCTCAGGTTTTTGCTATAGTATTGTAAAACAAACCAACACAGGACTTTGGGCAATGATTAGGTCATGATGTCAGAGAACTAATGAATGCTATCAGTACTTTTATAAAGGAGACCTGAGGAAATTTTCTCTTCCATCATTTATCAATCAGGGAACAGGTCATCATCAGGCAATGAATCTGTGAGCTCCTTGATCTCAAATTTCCTATCTCATAGAACCTGATACATAAATTTCTCTTACCTATAAGCTACCCATTTTATGATAGTTCATTATACAAAACAAAACAGACTACTAAAATTATAGTGCAGACATAGTAGAAGCAGCAGTGGTTAATAATAGATCATTCTGGAGATACTATAAGGTAGAGATGTAAGGATATAATAGCTGCTTAGAAATTAAGGAGACAGTGCTGCTGACTCCAGCAGCCTTCTTGATCCTGCCCATGCCTTCCCAGCCCCAGAGACCAACCTGAGACAGCAGCTGACTTTACACAACTCACAAGGCTTCCCAGAACAGTGAGTATGTGGTGAGTCTGAAAGAGAGCCTTTGGCTTCTTCCCACGCTTGCTACCCACATCCCCACCCCAAAGCCCCCGAAGCCAGTGACTGGCCTGAAACCTCAGAACCCACTCACCAGCACCTCCCCGGATCCCCTGACCTAAAGCCCACTGAGCGAGTGGGAATTTCCCTGACTCCCTGGGCATCAAACTTCAGTGAGTGTAGAACTCCAGGCCCACCATGCCAGAGAGACATTTCTCAAGGATTCCCTGCCCTCTCCCCCCCCCCCCCCCAGCCCAAGACCCAGCACAGCTCGGCCACTGAGAGCTCCAGGCCCGCTGCAAGAGAAACATTTCCCAGCAATTGCCGGTCCCACCCTATGGTCCCAGACCCAGTGCCTGGAATGAGAACTCCAAGCCTGTCACTCTGGATGGACATTTCTCAACAATCCCAAGTCCCACCCCATGCCTGAAACCCAGTGCAGCCCGGCTTGTGAGTGAGGGCGCCAGGCCCACTGCACCAGAGGGATCTTACTTAAGCTGCATCCCAGTTCGTGTTTGCCTGACCAGGGAACCAACAGAGGGGAAGCACAGGAGCTGCAGCAAAAAGGAACAAAACACAACAGCTAGACCCAGGATAGGCATACCTGGATAATCTCAAACTTAGTAGACTGGCACCCGAATCTCATAACAAGCTAAGGTTATAGCTGCACCAAAGCTCTACACCAAAGGTCAAAGGTCAGTGCTATACAAAATGACAAAGACAAGGAGAAAAATGCAATCCCACATCTCAAACCCATGAGTAAGGGCAGAGGATACTAGCTCAGCTGTAATGAATGAATTAACAGATACAGCACCAAAGGAACAACAGCAGAAAAGTATAGAGGAAATCATATGAGAAGCAATTCCCCAAATTAAAAAAGAAGTATCTGAATACATAGTATCTGAAATAAAGAATGAATTCCAGAAACATTGGGTAGAAAAACAATGCTCACCCAGAACAAGTGCAGAGAGTACTATTCCAGCTGAAATATGTGAAATAACAGCATCTGAATCAAAGACACAACAGCAGAAAGGTCACAAGAAACTCAAAGCAGAAATAAGTTCTGAAATCAAAAAAGAATTCTTCGAAAAAAAGAATTCTTTGAAATCATACCATCTGATATATAGAAACAAGTCCAGAAATATACAGAGGAAACCCAACTTGGAAGTAACACTGCAGAAATAGAATTAATAGCTACCTCTAAAGAAAACATGGATTAAAAACATTGAGGCTATCAGAAATATGATGGATTCCTTGAATGAGCAATACAGAAAAGAAATAGAATGCAAGAAGCACAGTCAAAGAGATATAGAAGAACTAAAAATATCAATCACAAGTCTACAAAACTGTTTGTATGAAAGCGAAGACGGAGTTTTAGATATTGAAGACACCAGTGTAGCTAGTGAAAAGATGAGAACGGATCTCTTAAAAACAACGAGAATACAGGAAAAAATAATCCATCACCTGCAAGATGATGCCAGGATAAACAATGTGAGATTAATTGGTATCAATGAGAATGAAGGAGCCAATACAAATGACATAAAAAGAATTTGGGAAGAAGTGATCAGACAAAACTTCCCAAATATGAGGAAACAATGCAACATTCAGGTCACCGAAGCATAAAGAACACCAAATAACTTCAACCCAAGTAAAAACACACCGAGATATATAATAGTTAAGATCCCAGAAATTGAACACAAAAATAATATACTGAAAGCTGCTAGAGAGAAGCAGATCAGATTCAGAGGAAAACCCATCAGAATTACAGCCAACTTCTCTACACAAGTAATGAAGGCAAGGAGAGCATGGAGCAGAGTTCTTTAAGTCCTACACAAAAATAAATTACAGCCCAGACTATTATACCCTGCAAAACTCTCAAGTTTGATGGAGAAGTGAAATACTTGCATGACAAAGAACAACTAAAGAATTTCATGTTGACAAAGCCATCCCTTCACAGGCTGCTGAAAGATGTTCTAGAGAGAGACCACAATGACCAGAACTCCATGAATGAGAATGGAAGGTACCTTCTAAACAAGACAGACAATAAAACACAGGATACAAAGGAGTAAACAACACCAGGTAAATATTATGACAAACATAGGTCAGCACATTTCAATTATAACCATCAATGTAAATGGACTCAATTCTCTAATTAAGAGAAATAGACTGGCACAGTGCATTAGGAAACAAAATCCAACAATATGCTGTATACAAGAAACACACTTAACTCAAAAGGACATTCATAGCCTCAAAGTCAAAGGATGGAAAACAATACTACATGCCACAGCACCTCAGAAAAAAGCAGGGGTAGCAATTCTGTTCTCAGAGAATCTCAACTTCAAACCAAGAATGATCAAACAACACAAGAAGGCCACTATATATTGGTCAGGGGAAAAATTCAAGACCAAGAGGTAACACTCATAAATATGTATGCACCAAACACAGGAGCACCTAACTATGTAAGACAAATCTTAATGGACATTAAAAGCCTAATGTCTAAGAACACAATCTTAACCATCCAGAAGAAAAGCTGATTAGTATCCTATAGCATATGCAATTCACTTTGCCTTATTGGACTCAATTGATTTTAGTTGTTGTTGTACATTTCCTTTTGTATTTCCGCTTTTTGCTTCTTATACGAGGGAGACTATACGATATTTACACATGTGGGTGTGGTTTATTTCACTTATGAGTATATGTTCAAGTGGCATCCACTTCATTATAAATGCTTCAAACTTATCATTCTTAACAGCTGAGTAATACTCCATCATATACAAATACCACATCTTTTTCAACCATTCCTCATGTGATGGACATCTTGGTTGTTTCCAAGATTTTGCTATCACAAATTGTGCTGCTATAAACATAGGTACACATATATCACTATAATACAATGTTTTCAGCTCCTTAGGGAAAATTCCCAGTAGGGGGATAGCCAGCTTGAATGGGATTTCTAGTTCTACTCTTTTGAGGAGTCTCCATACTGACCTCCACAATGGTTATACCATTCTACATTCCCAAATAAGTTCACAGATCAAAGTTGGAGAAATAGAAGAGCCACAAGGCCAGCCAACATTTTGGCCCTAGCCTTTCAAGGTCAGCAAAGACTCAGGACATAGGAGAACCTGTACTGCAACATCATGAAACTCAATTGAGCTCCAAATTTTCTGAACAAGGAGATTATGGAGCCACAGAGGAAAGAGATTGAAGTTCTATAGTGTGCCTGGGGAGAGTCACATGGAGAGAAAACTTTCTCTCAGGCTCTCACAGAGAGCGAACTGGTCAAGCATTGACTGTGACTCATCCACATGGATGACACAGACAAAGCATCTACAGGATAAGGCACAAGACTACAAGATAAACCGTGAGGGGACTTCACTGACCTCATAAGAAACATAAGGTACATGTGCTGGCATATGAGTCTTGCTCTATCTAGGTCTTAACCATCCAGCAGAAAAGTATAAAAATGAAGTATACATCGCGGGGCCATAATATTAAGCTGAGCTGTAAATGGCTATGGTTGACAACTTCTTCGGATAACTCACTATTGTTGTGGAATGCTGGATTGTGTTGGATTGTGCCGTCGAGTTCAGGCACCTAAGTTAGTTGAATGACAATGGAGTGCCCATCTTTGACTGGTGTACACAAAGGAAGGGATATAGAATGCAGGAATCATGATGTGTGTGTGTACAGACAGTACAGTTGGGACTGATAATGCTGTGCTTCTACATAATCCTATGAGAGGCAAGATTCGCACTAATGGTGGTTGGACAGGATATTATGTCAGCTTCTAGTATGATGGACAAGCACTAGGAAAATAACAAGGAGAAAGTATTAATTGTTGAATCTTTGATGTAATTCAGGTATAAAAAATAAGATACGCAATCAGCTACACTCTCTTTCTTTACTGAAAAGAGACATTTTTCTATAATAATATCTGTAAGTATAATATCATGTATGCACCTTCTATGATACCAAAACATTATGAAAACAGTTTGCAATATATTAATTTATCAAATCCATCTTCTCAAGGTATCTTAAAACTGTCCCATTGATATTTGTACTTCAATAAAACAGAAATTAAAAAAAAAAAACAAAACACAATCTTAACAGGAGACCTTAACACACCCTTATCTCAAAAGATAGATCAACCAGACAAAAAACAGCAAGGAAGTACCAGAACTGAACCAGAGCTTGGAACAAATGGACCTGGTGTACCTATACAGAGCGTTCCACCCAACCGCAGCTGAATACACATTCTTTTCAGCTGCACACGGGTCATTTTTCAAAGTTGACCACATACTAGTCCACAGGTCATGCATAAGTATATATATGCAAAAAAGTAGAAATTATCCCATGCATATTATCTGACCACAGTGCAATGAACCTGGAAATAAATGACAAAAGAATCCAGGAAAACCCACTAAATTCATGGAAAGTACACAACACCCTACTCAGCAATCAATGGGTCGCAGAAGAAATTAAACAAGAAATTCAACAATATTTGCAATTCAATGAAAATTCAATCACAAATTTCCGGAATTCATGGGATGCGAAGAAAGCAGTTCTTAGAGGGAAAATCATAGCTATGAGCTCACACATTAGGAAAACAGAGTGGGAACAAATTAGCACCCTAACATTGCACCTCTGACAACTAGAAAAAGAAGGGCAAATGAAACCCAGAGTGCAAAGACGGGAAGAAATCATAAAGATTAGAGGAGAAATTAACTCAATTGAGATGAAGAAAACAGTTCAAAGAATCCACAAATCAAAAAGTTGGTTCTTTGAAAAACTAAATAAAGTTGATAAGCCTCTAGCCACCCTCATCAAAAAGAGGCAAGAGAAGATTCAAGTACATGCAATAAGGAATGAAAAGGGTGAATTCACCACAGACCCAGTGAAATTCAGAAGATTATCAATTCGAGAATCTCTATGCTCACAGAATAGAAGACACAGAAGAAGTGAACAGATTCCTAGAAATGTACAAATTACCAAAACTGAACCAAGAAGATATAAAAACTCTCAATAGGCCAATAACAGACAATGAAATGTGAAACATTATAAAAAGCCAACCGACAAAGAAAAGTCCAGGACCTGATGAATTCACAGCTAAATTCTACAAGAAATTTATAGAAGATATAATCCCTACACTCCTTGCACTCTTCAATGAAATTGAAAAGGAAGCACTCCTCCCAAAATAATTTCTGGAGGAAAGTATTATATTGATTCCAAAACCAGGGAAAGACACAACTAAAAAAGAGAACTACAGGTCAATTTCACTCATGAACACAGATGCAAAAATCCTAAGAAAATCCTAGCAAACAGAATACAGCAAATCATCAAGAAGGTCATACACTGTGACCCAATAGGATTCTTCCCAAGGATGCAAGGATGGCTCAATATTCGAAAATCTATAAATGTAATACACTATATTAATAGACTGAAATCTAAAAACCACATGATCATCTCAACTGATGCAGAGATTTTGACAAAGCCCAACATTCATTCATGTTCAAAGTCCTACAGAAAATTGGAATAGATGGACTCTACCTTAACTTGATAAAAGCCTTCTACGACAACCCAAAAGCTAACATAATCCTAAATGGGGAAAAACTAAAATCTTTTACTCTTAAATCAGGTACAAGACAAGGATGTCCTCTATCACCCCTCCTATTCAATATAGTTTTGGATTCATTAGCAACAGCCATTAGAAAACAGGGAGAAATAAAGGGAATAAGAATAGGTAAAGAAGAAGTTAAGTTATCACTATTTGTAGATGACATGATTCTTTACTTGGAAGACCCCAAAAATACCACCAAGAAACTACTAGAACTGATAGGGAAATTCAGTAGCATAGCAGGATACAAAATCAATACTCAAAAGTCAATAGCATACCTCTACACAGGTAACAAGCACACTGAAAGGGAAACAATAAAAACAATACTTTTACAATAGCACCACGGAAAACGAAACACCTTGGGATTCACTTAATCAAGGAAGTCAAAGATCTTTTCAAGGAAAATTATAATACCTTAAGAAAGGAGATTATAGGGGATTTCAGAAAATGGAAAGATATTCCATGCTCCTGGATAGGAAGAACCAACATCATGAAGATGGCCATACTCCCAAAATTGCTGTATGGATTTAATGCAATCCCTATCAAACTGCCACCAACATACCTCGCAGACATAGAGAAATCGTTTCTAAAATTTATTTGGAACCACAGATGATCTATAATAGTGAAGACAATCTTGGTCAATAAAGACAAGGCAGGAGGCATCACAATTCCTAACTTGAAATTATACTACAAAGCAACTGTGATAAAATCAACATGATATTGGCAACAAAATAGACCTGAGGATCAATGGAATAGATTAGAAGGTGCTGAAGCATCTATGAACACACTCAGCCATCTGATCTTCAAAAAAGGGGCCAGTCATACTTACTGGAAGAAAGATAGCCTCTTTAACAAATGGCACTGGAAAACATGCCGAAAACTAAAACTTGACCCAGCTCTATCACCATTCACTAAGTTAAAGTCAAAATGGATTAAAGACCTAAACATTAAAACAGAAACACTCAATCTCCTGGAAGAGAAAGTAGGAGGAACTCTTGAAGACATAGGGGAAGGTAAAGAGTTCATGAAGAAACATATATTTGTATGGGAAGCACTTTAAAGAATCAACAACTGGGATCAACTCTTCTTGAGGAGCTTTTGCACATCAAAAGAAATTGTCAACAGAGTGAAAAGACAACCCACAATTTTGAAAAAATCCTGACTAATAAGCAATCAGACAAAGGTCTGCTGTCCAGAATATATAAAAAACTAAGATATAACAGGGCCCTCAAATTTAAAGACCCAATTCAGAAATGGGTATCCGAGATGAATACACACTTCTCAGAGGACGAAATTAAAGAAGTGAATAAATATATGAAATAATGCTCCACATCTTAAGTCATCCATGAAATGCAAATAAAAACAACACTGACATACCATCTCAATCCAGAAAGAATGGCCATCATAAGGAAATCAACCAACAACAAATGTTGGAGAGGTTGTGTGGAAAAGGGAACACTTCTCCACTGCTGGTGGGAATGTAGACTGGTTCAACCATTGTGGAGGTCAGTGTGAAGACTCCTCAAAAGAGTAGGACTAGAAATCCCATTCAAGCCGGCTATCCCCCTACTGGGAATTTTCCCAAAGGAACTGAAAACATTGTATCATAGTGTTATATATGTACCTATGTTTATAGCAACACAATGTGTAATAGCAAAATCTTGGAAACAACCAAGATGTCCATCACATGAGGAATGGTTGAAAAATATATGGTATTTCTATATAATGGAGTATTACTCAGCTATAAATAATGATAAGTTTGAAGCATTTATATTGAAGTGGATGCCACTTGAACATATACTCATAAGTGAAATAAACCAGACACACATGTGTAAATATCATATAGTCTCCCTAGTATAAGAAGCAAAAAAAAGATATACAAATAGAAATGTACAACAACAACTACAAACAATTGAATCAGATAGGGCAAAGTGAATGGCATATTCTGCAGGGTACTAATCAGCTTTTCTTCTGGATGCTTAACAACCTAAGTTCCCAGATCAAAATTGGAGAAATAGGAGAGCCACAAGGCCAGCCAACATTTTGGCCCTA
This sequence comes from Ctenomys sociabilis, assembly GCA_004027165.1. Lineage (NCBI taxonomy): Eukaryota > Metazoa > Chordata > Mammalia > Rodentia > Ctenomyidae > Ctenomys > Ctenomys sociabilis. The sequence continues at coordinate 37,726 of PVKA01018183.1, forward strand.
GCCTTTCAAGGTCAGTGAAGACTCAGGACATAGGAGAACCTGTACTGCAACATCATGAAACTCAATTGAGCTCCAAATTTTCTGAACAAGGAGATTATGGAGCCACAGAGGAAAGAGATTGAAGTTCTATAGTGTGCCTGGTGAGAGTCGCATGGAGAGAAAACTCTTTCAGGCTCTCACAGAGAGCAAACTGGTCAAGCATTGGCTGTGACTCATACACATGGATGACAAAGACAAAGTATCTACAGAATAATTTGCAGGACTACAAGACAAACCCTGAGTGGACTTCACTGACCTCATAGGAAAAAGTACATGTTTTGTTATATAGGTCTTGCTCTATCTCAGTCTTAACCATTAGCAGAGAAGTATAAAAATGAGATATTCACCCCGTGGCCATAAAAATAAGTTGAGCTATAAATGACTATGGTAGACAACTTCTTCAGATAACTCACTATTGTTATGGAATGCTGGACTGTGTTGGATTGTGTTGTGGAGTTCTGGCACCTAAATTGGTTGAATGACAATGAAATGCCCATCTTTGACTGGTGTACACAAAGGAAGTGGTATAGAAAGGAAGAATCATGATGTGTGTGTATGGACAGTACAGTTGGGATAAATAATTCCATGCTTCTAAATAATTCTATGAGAGGCAAGATTTGCACTAATGGTGGTTGGACAGGATATTGTGTCAGCTTCTAGTTCTATGGACAACCACTAGGAAAATAACAAGGTAGAAAGTATTAATTATTGAATCTTTGATATAATTCAGGTATGAAAAATAAGATATGCAAACAGCTACACTCTCTTAATTTATTGATAAGAGAAATATGATATAATATTGTCTGTAAGTATAATATACGGACCTTCTACGATACCAAAACTATGAAAACAGTTTGCAATGTATTCACTTATCAAATCCATCTTGTCAAGGTATCTTAGAACTGTTTAATTGATATTTGTACTTCAATAAAATAAAAAAAGAAAGAAAAGAGACATCTGCTACAATAATGTCTGTAAGTATAATATCATGTGTGTACCTTGTACAATACCAAAACATTATGAAAACACTTTGCAATGTATTAAGTTATTGAATATGTCTTGTTAAGGTGTCTTAAAACTGTCTCATTGATATTTGTACTTCAATAAAATAAAAAAAATTTAAAAAAAGAAAAATGCTAGATGTATAATAAATGCATCCAAAGGAAAACCTTACATGCTCTTTTAACATTTAAAAAAAAACAACAACTAAAAAAAAAAGGAAAGAAAGAAATTATGTGTCTCCAAAGACAGGAGTCACTATTGATTTTAAGGCTTTCAGGTTAAAAACAGAAAAGGTTAAACTTGTACTGATTGGTAAGAAATAGCTGGTGAGAAATGGTAGGAAACACCTGAATGTGAGGAGTTTGCTAAACTTATGAGGTCTTTCTAAGTAGAGAAAGTCCAGTTCTTCTGATGATACAGGATTTTGGAATTAGGCAATTATATGGATCACAGAAATAAATATTTAGGCAATCTGTGTATAGAAAAGATGTATAAAGGCACATGGTTGAGTAAGGTTGGCTCGAAGTATGAATTACAGAAGTCTGACAATGAGACCATTCAGCTTCAGATTGCATTGTGTCACCATGATCGTCAGTAGGCCCATTGCTACCACTTCCCCTCAGACATTGCAATTTCTGTACCAGCTGGAAAAATCCACATAAAATAATTTTCATCTGTACTTTTCCTCTGAGTAGCTTCACATAACATTGAAAAACATTCAAAGTAGGTGAAGGGTCGAAAGAAAGAAACATGCTGTGCTATGAACATATACCCATCCTCCAAGGTAAGCACAAACATTGTGTACTACAAGCATGTACTAATGAAAGAAGAGGAAAAAAAGAAACACACACACACACACACCATCTTTTAAGATCTATGAGACAGTTACCTTCCCATCTTCTGCCTAAAGAGGAAACAATAGAAATTAAGAAATCAATGCAATGGAAATTAAGACAACTGCATCAATATTGCTGATGCATTGATAGAAAGGAAATTAAAAACATCTAATTAAAATGCATTTAGTAGGGAATGGAAAGTGGGGGAGAAGGAAAAGAATCCAAAGGGCTGCATGTGGGAAACTCTGGCCAGAGAAGCGGATGGAAAGAGTGTGAAAAGGAAGGCACCTTGGAGCAGTATTTCCTGGGCTCCTGGAATGTATGCGTGGTACAGAAGAGCTGCAGAGGAGACAGCTGAGCAGAATTAACAATAAGCTATTCTCTGCCCTTTGTGTTCTTCCTGCCTGGATAAGTTGGCTTAAACTATGTCAATACATGTCATACAGCAACCATTCCATTCCCTCCCTGTCCCCTGACCACAAGTCCTGTGCAAATATTTCAAATGTTTTTCTTTATGTATTTGTTATCACACCATTGAATTGCAAATAAGCCTGGACTCTGCATTCCCAGCCAGCTTTTCCTGAGACTTTCTCATGCTGATGTCTCAGTGAAACAGCCCTTCTGGCCTCTCATTGGTCTCACTGAATCTTAACACAAGTAACTTTTCATCCCATGGACCCCAAATGGTCACACCCTGGGACCCTTGTCACACAGTGTATATTCCTGTTAATGTTTTTTAGACTTCCTATCACTTATGGCAAAAATAAAACAAAACAAAACACCTCTTTTCCTTGTATTTGACTTGGTGGAAAGATGTCCATATGTCTCTGAATTTTGAGTCAGCTACACTCTCCACCTGGACAGAACTTCAACTTGAAATAAAGCCCTGTTTCCCTCCTATTCTTCAGCTATTAATTATGTATACCCAATTACTCCCTAACAGTAATCAAAGTTCTCCAAGTCACTTATCATGTGTAAGAGTTGATCCTTTTCTGAATACTGATGAACTTTCCATTTTTCATTATAAAGTGATTTCATCCTGAGGTTATCTAGATTAAGACATTATGTACTATTTCTTTGGGTCTTGCCTAGTCGGAGACAGTGATATCAACCCAGTGGGATTCATTTGTGGGAAATGAGAGTCTATTCTTTTTAGGTTTTCATAGCAAGTTACAATCCTTGATGAATGTATTGCAGTCAGGGCAGAACACCAAATCCGAATGCCTCATAGGATTTTAGCCTGTTAGATCCTTTTAATAGAGAATGAATTTTAGGAACAAACGGAGGTTATGAGCAGAATATATTTACTGAGGGAAAGAAAGCTCCTGTCCAAGAGAGGGGTCTAAACAGATTGTCCCCCAGAAGCTATCTCTTCCAAGGACTCCTATAGGAAAACCACGTGGTGAGGTGGGTCTAAGGTAGTGGAGAAGACATGGGAACTCCCTTACGTGGGCATAAGGTGGGACAAAACAATGGTTATCCAATGAGATTACAAGCACCATTGCTCAGGTAAAATTGATTAAATCCAGTACCAAATGGGGATGCCAAGTCACGTAGCAAGCAGACATGAATATAAGTCTCTTCCTATTGGGGGTTGGGCTAGTAACTCATTTGGGCTTTCAAGGCGATTGATACCTATTGAGAATATCAATCGCTGATGCCCATAATTATGTAGCTGTGCTTCCTCTTTTGTCCTGAGATGTGGTCCATATGGGAGTGTTTGTCTCTTCCAAGTTGCAAAGTCACCTTGTCTTCCATCTTGTCTCCTTAAGGTCCTGGCCACGTCTGACTGTCTAGAATATTCCTATCTAATTCAGCCACCTACAGCAATGTCAGGTACATACGCTGAATAAAACACATCTGTTTCCTTCCCATTCCCTCACCAGGTTATGCCTGTTTCAGGATACATTCTTTTTCTACTCCATGGCAGAGAATTAACAAATAGGATGAGACTACAATAGCTTAATTGTGTGAAGGGACACCATTTCTACCAAAGAAAGAAAGAGCAACTCTTGAAAGTTGCTGCATCAGAAAATGACCTCCACTCTTCCCAGCTCTGTGACTTGGATCAATCACTGAATGGCCACAAAATTAATGGATAGGTAGTAGATTTGTCAAATAAAACTAAATTCCAATCAGAGGAAAGTGTCTTCTGCCTCCAGTTTATTTATTCATTCAGCAACCCTGGTGGGGCCCTTCAAGGAGAAATATCCTTGTACAGGATCTTCATTGAGCACTGCTGTTGGGAAAAAAAAAGATTGAGTCGCTACCACTAAGTACAGTACTCTTCCAGTATGCAAAGAATGTTATAAACAGACCATCAATCACCCTGGGAGCAGGGGTAGCATGTAAGGCCCAGGGTCAAATCCCCAGCCCCTGTGGCTGCTTGCAGGTGCTTTAATCCACTGAGATATTTCAGGCCATCAATGTAACAAGGAATGCAGAATTAAATAAATATGAAAATAAAGACCTCAGAACCACCAAGATAGCTAAGTGGACTACAGCTCCTGCTTGGGCAAGTAGGGGACTGAGATTCGATCCCCACCACCACATGCCATGCCAGACCCACCCCAAGGGGGTGCTGAGCCAGCCTCAGAGTCTAGGCATGGTGGCACATGACTATAATCCCAGAGCTGGGAAGGCTGAAAACAGGAGAGTCACCATGAGTCTGAGCTGTATATTGAGACCCTACAACAACCAAATACATTAAAAAGAAAAAAAAATGACCTCATAACTTTTCTCATAGAGTCAGGGACCTCATCTCTGGCCATTTACAGCATATCCACCCTTTGGAATTCTTTCCTACATAGATCCTCCACACAAAAAGCACCATCCTGGGGTGAGGGAGGTGGGGGATGCCAGCCAGACAGCAGAAGCCTTTACTATAAATACGTTTTTAAAAAATCTTATTTCATTTAATTAATTTACTTTTAACTAACTCATTTTGTACTTTTCAAATGGAAGGAAGGATCAGAACAAGGAAAATGATACAGAGGAAAATTTGACAAAAATATAGAAGACAAAAAAGCTTTTTCTGTCCCTGATCATTACAGCAAGGACCTCTCATACTTGGAGACACAGATGTAGAAGAGCTCACATTGATGGAATAAGCGTAAAGAACTGGAAAAAGCAGAGAACCTCCCGTTCATAAATGACCTATTGAAAGCAATGCAGAGCACTGCACTAGAAAAAACATTCATGAGAACGCTGGAGTATACAATTGATTTTGATTATTTTTAAAAATTTAATAGAGGCAAGCCAGAAAGGCCAGCCTGAAAACTCCTCAGAGCCCCTGCCCCCAAGCCCACCAAGCAAATGAGAATTAGCAAGGAAGTAGCAGAACTTAACCAGGGCTTGGAATTAGTGGACCTAGTGGACATATACAGAATGTTCCACTGAACCACAGCTGAATACACATTTTTATCAGCTGCACACGGGTCATGCTCCAAAATAGAACACATACTAGTCCAAAGGTCATGCATAAGTATATGCAAGAAAACAGAAATTATCCCATGCATATCATCTGACCACAGTGCAGTGAAATTGGAAATAAATGACAAAAGAAACCAGAAAAACCAGCTAAATTCATGGAAAGTAAACAACACCCTACTCAGCAATCAATGAGTCACAGATGAAATTAAACAAGAAATTCAACAACATTTACAATTCAATGAAAATTCAAGCACAACTTACCAGAATTTATGGGCTAATATAATTCTAAACTGGGAAATACTGAAATCTTTTACTCTTAGATCAGGTACAAGATAAGGATATCCTCTATCACCCCTCCTATTCAATATAGTTTTAGATTCATTAGCAACAGCCATTAGAAAAGAGGGAGAAATAAAAGGAATAAGAATAGGTAAGGAAGAAGTTAAATTATCACTATTTGCAGATGACATGATACTTTACTTGGAAGACCCCAAAAATTCCACCAAGTAACTACGAGAACTGATATGGAAATTCAGTAGCATAGCAGGATACAAAGTCAATACTCAAAAGTCAATAGCATTCCTCTAAACAGATAACAGGCACACTGACAGGGAAAATATAGAAATAATACTTTTTTATAATAGCACCGCAGAAAAGAAAACACCTTGAAATTCACTTGACCTAAGAAGCCAAAGATCTTTTCTTGGAAACATACAACACCCTAAGAGGGGGCTGGTGAGATAGTTCAGCGGAATAAGTGTTTGTCTTGGAAGCACAAGGGCAATGAGCTCAATCCCCAGTTCTACCAAAAAAAAACAAACAAACAAACAAAAATAAAAGCACCCTAAGAAAAGAGAAGGTAGATTTCAGAAAATGGAAAGATATTCAATGTTCCTGGATAGGAAGAACTAACATTCTGAACATGGCCATGCTCCCAAAATTGTTTTACAGATTTAATGCAATCCCTATCAAACTGCCACCAACATACCTCCAAGACCTAGAGAAATCATTCCTGAAATTTGTTTGGAGCCACAAAAGATGTAGAATAGCAAAGGCAATCCTGGCCAACAAAGACAAGGCAGGAGGCATCACAATTCCTGACTTGAAATTATACTACAAAGCCACTGTGATAAAATCAACATAGTATTGGCAACAAAATAGACCTGAGGATCAATAGAATAGATTAGAAGATGCATAGGCTTTGGTGAACACACTCAGCCATCTGATCTTCGACAAACGGCCAAAGCATACTTACTGGAAGAAAGATAGCCTCTTTAACAAATGGTGCTGGAAAAC